>QVRM01003450.1:477500-485000 GCA_003439945.1 Dermanyssus gallinae
CCGTGGCGTACAAGCCAGTTGACGCCGCTCTGCACGTAAGCTGAAAACACGTCCTCTCTCGACGTTTAAACGTTGAAAGAAAGTCTATATATACATATATAAATATATATATATATATATATATATATATATATATATATATATATATATATATATATATATACATATATAAATATATATATATATATATATATATATATATATATATACAGCAGCAGCAGCAACGATCACAACGGCAGCAACAGGTTCTTATCGAAGTAATCTAATGCTTTCGGTGACAATTATTGGCTTGAAAACGGTACTTGAGCCGAGTTGCTCGCCTCTGAGCATTAATCAGACGTTAACAAAAAGATCTTTATCTCAGGAGAGCAAATCGTACACGGCAGAGCCACGGCGGCGACTTGCTAGGGTGGTGGCGACAGCTTCCGCCGAATGGATGATTCACCGAGTCGTCATTATCATGCGATCATGTACGAGGACTGCGACATGATCCACCACGGCCGACTATCATGCGCCTTCATACCAGTGCTCTTTGTTTGTTCGTACTTGAATATATGTTACAGCCATTTCCATCGGAACTACTTTCATTTGTTCTTTGCTGAAGATGGAGGTTCCTCTATACGATCCGTTTAATGTTATTCCCTTCCTTGCTATGCCGTCCTTCAGCCGTCATTCCATCTCGTTTTTCTGCTCCCCAACTTTCAATTTTCTCCCAAAAAGATTAAAAATGCTCACGGATCTCACGTTGCCGACTCATAGTACGTATGCAATATTTCTAAGAAGAATTTTGACGGAAAAATTAATAACGACCATGCCGACGTACTAGGCTCGCTTTCGTTGGCCGCACGTATTCTCCGAAACGCATGTACCTATGCACTCCAGCAAACGTATGTGCTTTCCTTTATCATACGCGTGATTGTTTTGTGTGAAAAACTTTGACTGGTTTGCGGCTTTGAAAGTGAACTAGATGGAATGGAACTTCGCGCCGGTTTGGACTTCATCCCGTCAGTTTCGCCGATGCTAAGGAGGTTAGAGGATACCGCTTGATTTCAGTGGATTGTCGTCAGTTTGGTTTTAGCTCGTTGTTCTGCCGGCTCAATTTTCTTCTCATTATCTTGTTCTTATCTGCATCGCATGGCAGACTTAGTCACCGCTTTGCTCATCCTTGAGCAACGCGCTGACTAAGTCTGCAACCGTCAAATTTCGGTGAGTCCTGTCGTACGTCCTTAAATGCTGGTCAGAGGAAGGAAATTCTTTTTTGTTTTCTGCTTTCTTCTAGAACTATATCGATGACCATTTTCGTCGATAGCCTTTTTTGTTTATCCGAGAGTGCCTGTCTCTTCCAGTTCCGCCGTTAGCCTCACATTGATGACCGTTTTGAATCCGTCGGACGAAGTAGCCATAAACCATATTGGACGATACGCGCAGACGTCAGTGGGCGGCCTTCCTGGTTTACTTCTAAGGCTCAGGGTAACCTTCTTCCACAACGCTAAGTAGATCTACTCTTTCAAGTTTTTGTCCGCCATCTGCTTGAAGATTCCCGGGCGTAAAAAAGATTTTTCACAACTTCCGCCGGAATCTCGTCTGGACCGGGCACCTTGCTTCTGGGAGATTGTTTGAGTACGGCCACCATTTCCGGCTCGTACGTTAAAAGCACGTCTTTCTTGCCGAGCTCAATTCTTAGACGAGCGAGGTTAGCGTAACGCGGAAAGAGTTGACCTGTCGACTTCCACGAGGATGCCGGAGGCGTTGGTCGTGTTTTTTTGGTTTATCCATTGCGATCCTATACAGTTTCCCCCACATGTTGTTCTCTACTTCATCGCAGAGTTCTCGCCATTTCTTCTTTTCTCTCTCGCCATTTACTGCCCGTGATAGCATTCGTAAGAGTCTTTTTAACTACTTGCAGCCCCTTCTATGCCTTCTTCTGTTAGCACGTGTCCGCTGCGCTACGTTGCACGCCCTAAATAAAGTCAGCAATTTTGGTTGTCTACCACTATTTGGGTTGCCGGTGACGACGGGTCCCACTTTGCCTATGGTGGGACGCCGCTTGCACTTGCTTCTCGTCTGACGATGCGGTTTGCCGCATTGTCAGGAAAGATCACCGTCCCTATTTTGAAGAGCTTTTGACCTCTCGCGCTCACTTTCGTGCGGAGTCCTTTGAGGTCTGTTTTGTCGGCACGCCATGCTGTTTAATAGCTGTTTTTCTTCTAGTGAACTGGAAAGTTTCCTTCATATTCGTACTTTTTATATCGGCGCTCACTCAGCAGGTCTTCTCCTGAGACCCGTCGGTGTCCCACATTATTATCAGTGTACCTTCCACCGAATATTAGGACAATATGCGATGACTGAGATCTCTGTTCAACCTGGGTCAAAAGCCATCGTTGAAGAGCACTATGCCCAATTAGGCTAGCTACTCTGAGAGCTCGCGACTTTTGTCATTCGATCGACTGCTTCCTCATTCCGTTGCAGCTCGGTACACAGTCGGCCCTTAATCGATATATATATATATATATATATATATATATAACACCTTGTCGAATTCGTGTGCCTTCACTGGTAGCGTGGGCATTACCCACAGCGCTGCGTTTCCGTCTACATACCTAAGGCCTTAATTTCGTTGACCACCTAAAGGCCATTTATTGTTAGGCTCGCTTATCACTATTAGTTGCACATCATTTTTTGCCTCCTCGCATCCAGCTTCGATTGAGCCTCGTTGGACCGGCCTAAGTTAATCTGCATGTATTTGCGTTTCTTCATGTTGCTGCTCTTGTTCGTGCCTTGCCCGTCTCTCTTTCATCGTCTTTTTGTGTGAGAAGAACCCGTCGTCTGCCTGCACTTTGCTCGATGCGTGAGCGCTACCGACGGTTGCGGTTTGTGTGATAGCTTACGCCATTCTAGTTTCCTTAACTACGTTGTGTTGTGGCGGAATCTCTTGTTTCAACGCCCTGTCGCCAACCTTGCAGTCCCTGAATCTTTTGACGCGCCGTCTGTACATGGGGCACTGAGCATGCAGCTTGCCGCATGCTTTAAATCGCCCCCTTTGCAGTTACAGCATTTAGGGACGGTTGTGCAATGTTTGATTGCATGGCTCAGGGTTCTGCACTAGTACCTTGACGTCCTTACAGTCTTTTCCAGGTGGCCGTTCTTCTGGCATCTGAGACAGCAGGGCGGGATTATCCACTCAACAAGTGGGCAGGATACCCATCCTATCATCAGATAACGCTTAGATGGCAGCGCTTTTTATTTCTTCAATAGTACGGTAGTCGAGGCTCTTCGATAGTGACCGTATCTGCCTCGGTTAGCTTCAGTTCCTTTCGGCAAGTCCTTTCGATCCTTCTTGATGTTCTTATTTAGTATCATAGTTCGTATTCGGCTGTTTTGTTGGGACTTATTGGCTCCGAGCGCCGTTTTTGCCCTGATAGTATCCGGAAACGTTGTTGTTGTTGCTAGCTTCCTATTTTTCCTGTATACTACTTTAATGTCGTCGTTGCGGAGATGCACACTGTTTCTCACTGTGACACCGGCTCGGGTCTTATATACTGCCGCTGTAGGATACTCGATCATTTGACTGCGTCCTCTTGTTTGTTGTATTAATCAAAATTTACACGACCTTGGGAGTCACAAAGCCTCGTTTTCGTCCTTCTGTTCGGGAAGCCTTATTTTTGGTGCAGACATTGGTTGGTAGACATTGCCTACCAACTTCTGCGGACTGCTCAAGGTTGACTCCATCTAATGTGCAGATTCTTTTGTCTAACCTTCTTCTACCCTCATTACTTTCGCCGCCCATCGTATTGCCTATTCCATCTTATATTGTTGCTAATATTTCAAAACTTCGGGATTTCCTACTATTAGCGTTCTATTAAGCGGGTCGCCATGTTCTCTGTTGTCGATACATACAGATCAATATCTTCTTGGAAGACCTTTAGCATACTAACTTTACCTACTGCCAGTTCAACCAATTTTAGAGCTGAAGGGAAGAACTAAGTCAATCGCTTGAGCACATCCACATCCTTATCGTTCTTCTCTTGGAGCAGAAATGATCTTACTTCTTTATCGCCTAAGATGCTGGTCTTGAATAGCCGTATTTTGCCGCTAGGCCTTGTGCGACCATTTTTAATAGCTCCGTTTTCACTTGATTGGAGTTATTATTCCTTCAGATGTACGTTGCTGCCTGACGGCTTCTTTATCATGATGCTTGTATGTGCTTTTATAGCTATTTATTATAAGTTTGAATTATTTTAGGTCGATTTTAAGAACCTTTACTGTAGTTTTTACATGCTTCTTCATTGACATATAACACGTCCTCTTCGGGCACATTTATCATTATGCGTTTTAAGGCCTCTTTTGTGATCCCGTTTTACAGAAGAAAACAGGTAATATGCTTCTTTGTAATCACTAGCATAATGTATTTTACAAGATGTTTTGCCGCATTGCAGAGCTCGTCGAGCATCTTCATGTCCCGATGTTATTATCTTAGCGTCTCATTGCATTTTGTGAGCTTTGTCTTCCTCCTGCTTTCGCTTCTATTTTTTATTTTTTATTTTAGAATCGCTATGCAGCATTGCTATCCGTTACCTCTGCGGTTGTTGCTATTACTGAGTCTTTACTTTTCCTTGCTGCTCGTTTGCTCTTTCAAGTTTCGAGCTTGCTTTTGTCGATGGCCCAGACAGAGGCGTCACCTTAAATGGGCACCCTTCTTGCGTTTTCTCAACTTTCTTGTCCACGTTCGCTTTTTCTCGTCCATGCTCGAGTCCATGCTCGTCCATGAAGCAAGTCTTTCGGCCTCATTGTTACTGTATACGTGAGCGTGCTGGTTTTGGCTTTAAAAATGCAATATGTTCGAATATAATCAAAATATCGCATTACTGGCGGCACACTAGCAGGGCCTTTAACTCACTCGTTTACTTCTTAATAAGCGAGCTTTTAATGCAACGACTTCTCTTTTGCTAATCTCGTTGCGGTAATGTTTATTTCACCCTATCAGCTGAAATCTATTAGTCTCCAAAAAGCACACTTTTCTTCCAACGATCATGTACCTTTACATTTAAGTAATCGCCGTAGCTTGGCGTTTAAGCTTCTTATGTGGAGTCCTTGTACAGAGAGCTAGCTATTCGAAGTTCTAAAAAGGGTATCAACGACTTCTGAAGTTTCTTCAGCTTTCCTGTCGATGTCACCAAGAACTCCTAAGAACTCCTACCACGACAGCCCGAGTTCTCGGGCTGTCGTGGCCCGACCGAAGTAACTGACATAGCCTACCTAGTCTGTGCTACTCGTTGGCCGTTGTCTATCTACAGGAAGCACGTTCGAGGCTGCACGCTCGTTGGTTCGTCGTTAAGTCCGGATTCGTTTTCGTCTATTGAGTGCAGCGTTCGCGATTTGGCGACTGCAAGCCGATTGCCAATTGCGTTTTTCACTGAACGTCGTTCGTTTCACTCACAATACTCACTGCACCTGTTTAATCTCTGGGCCAATGGCGGGGAGGGGGGGGGATTCCTGGGGATTTTTAACGCTTTAACTAGGTTCTGCAGTACTAGTCGTTCGGAAGCGCTACAAAACACGACTCACCCGGCTGACGCCATTTCAGACTAGTGCTACTACGAATACTATTATACTACAAGCCGATGCGCCGCTTGTTGTCGTGGTTGTTGTTTTTGTTGCTGCCGTCTTTCTTATTGCCGTTAATATCATTTTTGTCGTCGCTGTCCTTATCGTATTCTTCCTTCCCATGCTGTTACGGGCTAATGTTGTTGCCGATCGAGTTGTTATGATCTTTATTGCTGCCGTTGCGTTTGCTGGGGTTCTTGTTTTTTGCCTCTTCTCAATGTGGTCTTTTACCGTGTTACCGTGTTGTTCTTATTAACTAAGTTGGGTGAATTATTTTTTAAACATACGCTGGACATTCGTGTTTTATACGACGTACGACTTGTTGCTGTTGTTGATGTTGTTGTTATTTACTTTAAGTCGTCCTCATACATGATTCTTATCGTTACGGTGTCGTTATGCTATAGTTAATAAAGCTGTTCCTATGCCTATCTCTGCCATGGAGTTGGCTTTGAATCATTTGCTAACTAACGGTCGGTTTAATGTCAAATTGTGTTATGCAAGTACAGACTCGCTCTGTTCCACCTTCACTCTGCGTTGTAAACGCGTAGTAATTTCTGAGAATCAATATTCTCAATATTTCATATGTAGTTGGTTGGTCTATGCTCGAATACACTGTAAGAAGGAATTTTGCACTAGCATTCAGAGTGCTGTTCATGTCTGTTGATAAACAAATGAGTTGTTAACATGACGACTGTATGCTACTCGTATGTACAGTTAGCTTTGTCATCAATTTATGTTGCCCTTCTCTCCCTCTAAATTTCTCTCTCTCTCTCTTCCCCACGTGTCATTGACAAATTTTAAAGAAGTGATTATAAAAACAACTGGTCATATGTTCTGTTGCTGCTGTTTCTCCGTTTTCCTTTCTTTTTTTTCTTTGTCTTTAATTTCTGCTGAAACTTGAAGCTTGACTCTTCAAAATTCCTTGTTGCCCCCCCCCCCCCCGGCGCACTGCCAATGTGCTGAACGAATCTATACTCTTTACGGACAATCGATCGACCTTTCGTTCATCATTACTTTTACCATTAACACCATAATGATGCGGTCAGATGGCCACTTCCTTCCTCGTGCGCCGGCCTCTACACTAACAGACTTTTCAAAAAGTCTGCGAGCCTGCTTCTACACCCATCACGTTGGGAAAAAATGTAAATCCTTTCCAACCAACCACGGCCGAAGTCTCCCCGGTGAGTACGCGCGCACCCTGCAGCTTACCAAAACACTTTAGAGCCTCAACGAAGAGATTTTTTCGTCCTATTATGGAGACATCTCTTTCTTTATTGCTACACGGATTATTTCTTCCGGGTGGCTTCTTCTAGCAATGAAGACCACAATTGTTAGTAGTTTGGCTCTTGTGGAGGTTTTCCGACGTTTCGTTTGTAAATTTTGCTTGTTTACGTGGGCATTATTTTTTAACAACGACAACAACAACAACTCCTTATGCAAGCGTGATTACATATAAACTACACCGCTGACTTGTTCGCGCACGAGAAACAGATTGCCACACCCGGGATTGTGAAGCCAAGCAAACACTGCACACCAGCTACCCATTGCCGGCCGCAACATAATAACCACTTTGCTTACTACGGGCAGCTATCTTGCCGATTTTACATTTCGGATAGATAGATTAAAGTAGTAAATCTAGTAAGAGATCTAATGAGAGAGAGAGCGCGCGAGAAAGACAGAAAGGTTGGAGGTAAGACCAAGTTGTATAGGGTTTCGTACAGAAAATGCGCAAGCGACATGCATGCGAACATGCCATGGTGAAGCCAGAGCATGGCTTGAAAGAGCTAAAGCCGCCGGATTGTCAGGGATATATTGGCCAATCTTCCTTTCGTTTCTCGTTGTTGTTGTTCGCTCATAACTTGCTTGCTACCAAGCTCGACTCATCCTTGGCAATCA
>QVRM01003450.1:492500-560000 GCA_003439945.1 Dermanyssus gallinae
CACTCTGTTGCGGCCTCTAAGTCCAAAACAATAGTTTGACCCTATTTGTTTTCACTCCACGGTGAATAGCGAGCGTTACCGCAGATCTTGAATTGCCTTTGCCGAATTCCGATGTAAGGTGGTGCCACGATCCGGCGAGACAATCTATCTTTTAAAGGTGAAGTGGTCAGCAAACCAGTCAGGAGGCGAACGTTCAAGAATGCATAATTGTCATAGAGCCTGAGTACGTAAAATGCTCAAAATCAGGTATCTCGTATACAGTTGGAAATAAGGAATGGCATTTGAGCAAAAACAGCTTAAGTAGCTGATTTGGCGGAGGCGAAGAGGTCTCTGCTATTGTTACTGCGCCTTTCTTTGCGCAAACTCCGCGCCGTCGGCAAACAAAACCGCCAAGACGAGGACAGGGGGAACGACAAGCGGACTGAATGCAGCCCATTGGTGAGGTCACTGAATACGCATGTGAAAACAATTAGATGTGTCTCTTTTTTATATACGTATTTGTACATTTGTCAATTTTTAAAATTGTGAGCTTTTCGGGAAAAATAATTATGATGAATAATTACATTTTAATGAGTTTGCCGTCTCGAGAAGACGGCCCTATTAAGAAATATCGATGGAAGAACAAGATAGCAGAGGCAGTCGTAGAAATAATAAAACAGAGAAAACGAGAAAGAAAGTGCTGATTGAGAGTTTCGCCTTTTCAGTCAATAAACGAGCTCTGCCTTCGTTTAAACCTGTGGCCGAAACCTTAGTGTATATATTTATCAATATATATATATATATATATATATATATCAAGCCCCGTCCTTGCTGGTTGTTTCGGTTGAATATGGTTATCATTGTCCTGCTGCGACGTTTCTCTGCTAGAAAAAACCCATGTAAATCCAGTAACAAGAACGCGATGACGATGAGTGTGCCGTTGGGCGCTATAGTGCCACAGGCATTATAGCCTATTACGAGCATCTAAACTGTGGTCGTCGAAGCGTTGAATAAAATAAAATACAATACAGCAAGAAAATTATATATATATATATATATATATATATATATACGCAAAATGGGTTTGATTTAGATACACCGTTATTTCTTAGATAGATAGACGTCTATCTACGTCGTTTCGAATTCTGGTCATACAGTTTTCTGCGCCTCAGCTACGAACGCAGCCATGCTTGCCGTCGCATTATTATTTTGAGTTCCACTTGACGCAGACAGCCGTTCCCAGTTTCAGACATTCAGTTTGTTCCACTTTTTCAATGTAGGATTAGCTGACAATTTCGTTGAAGCAAAACTCAGAGCTGTCTCATCTCACCGTCAGGACGACGACCACGATGACGATGAGAACAGGAACAAGAACACAGCCACCTGTGATCAAACCCACGCACTGCTTGTCGAAATTTCGTAAATACTCGAGCAAGATCAGGCGTCATGGAGAACAAACATGAAACAAAGTTGATAAAAGAAAACAGGAAAATGATTAGGTAAAGGGCGAGACAAAAATCGAAATGAGTTAAGTTGAGATAAACGTGAAGGAGATGGACGGCAACTGGGATCAAATGAGAACAGGTAGAGCTAATAAAGTGCAATACAAAGAAATATGACAAAATAAATAAGAACATTTTTAGAAAAAATATTACACTTTGAGAGCAAATCAGACGCTTCGTAATAGCAAGTGTGAAAGTCGCAAATAAACATAGAAGAATTATGCGAATCGAAACGACCTAAAAATGCTCTGTGCCTCGCATCGATCTTCTGTGATATTTTGCATGTTATTTCCCAAGCAGGCATGTTCTGTACATATGTACACAAATGTACATCTTAATACACGTTATTATTATTATTATTATTATTATTATTATTATTATTATTATTATTATTATTATTATTATTATTTCAACAGATATCAATCATTCAGGGTGGGAACATGACATTTGAGTCCCTGCGAACGTGTGCACCGTTACGGGGGGTCCAGTGTAGGGACCAGCCATTTCTGGAGAGTGCCCCGAACCGAGACCGCATTGCCCCGTTGCACATCCAGCGACAGGCGCTGTCGGAGAAAATCACCCGCTCGTTTGTCTCCGCTGGCTAGAATCAGGCGTTTCCCAACCTTCTGTAGCAAACTTCGAGTGGATGGATGGATTATTATTATTATTATTAATGCCACGTATTCCGTCCCGGTTCCCGTCTCCGTCGTTGTTTGACCGAATTGATACGAGGACAACACAGCCAGGACTGTCCACCGAGTTCCCTACAGGGAGTCCTGTGTCTGTGTGACGTAACGTTCGTGCACCAACCATGCTCTTTGTCCTACTACTACTACTACTACTACTCCAACTACGACTAGTCTATTGGTCAACTATATCTTGTAGTCTCCGGTTACTCCGGTTGATCGTATGAAAATCTATTCTTTTGACAGCCGAACGGCGCCCTGCATTCTGTCTCTCCGGCGACCGTTGAAAGTCGTTTACACTGTTGTTTGCCGAGCCGTATTTTACTCAAATGTAACTTTGATAAAGTAAAAAAAAAAAACCACGATCATATATATAAGTGGAAAAATTTTAAATATTAGATACAATTAAAAAAAATCGATTATATATATATATATATATACGTACTCTTTAAAAAAAAAACAGAGCATTGTTATAGCAACCACAAACAATAGACGATTGCGAGTTCAAATTAGGCTAGCAGATGCTCTTGTTCTTCATCGTAGGTCCGTTGGGCACAGTTGAGCATTGCCTACGAGAGGACGCCAATATGTAAGTTCCGTATGAGGGTGATGGCATACCGTGGTTTCATTCGAGTCAACCCTAAGGATAAGCTAATGTATTTCTTTGACTCGAGTCTAGAACTCTTTCTCGCCGAACCTCGCAATAATAGCCACTGCGCTGGTTTTCTGAGGGAAGTCGTATAGAAGTTTCAGTCGCGAGTGGTTTCGAAACCAGTTTTGCCAGTTTCTTAGACGATTCTTTATCATGCTTCTCCTCCTTTTTCGCCTCGCCTTTGTCGCCTAGCTTTGGGTGTAGATGTTCGAGTTGCAAAATTACTCGCACGTTCGTTTGTATGTTTCGAATTTGCGAATGCACTATGTGTACGTTTGCTGTGTTTGCCGACGTTTGCTAGCTTTCGTTCTGTAAACGTTTTGTCAAACAACGCGGGCCATTTGTGGCGTCGTGTGGTTCATAACTAACTAGATGTAACTAGCTCGCGCTTCCCGCCGACCCAGACACACGTCGAGCAGAAAACGCAAGTCAAGTCTAGATAGGCGTTTAACAAAGGGGACTCAATTCTATGAAAAGCATGTTTACCTACGATGAGAGTACTTTTACTGCTCGAGTACTATCGTGCTTACTTGACCCACTTACCGGTCCCTCGATCCAACCACCTACTTATATCAGCTGACTGCCAGAAAGAGACGAATTTGTTGGGTAGACTTGACGCAGGCGTGGGCTATCGAACGGGCGTATGGCCTGGTAGCGCAGATAGGTTTGCGGGTTGCGTCACCCCGCGGCGACGCAACGAAATGTCTGAGCGATGCCGACGGCACAGAGAGAAGCGGAAACACTGGGCTGCTGGGCTGACCTACTTGTTAATAGTATTAGACGCTTATGTGTAGTCGGATATCCGATCTGTCGCCGATGTCCGTGACCTTCACCATAGGTCGCGCGACTCTTCCCCAGCGACAAGTACAGCAACAACTTGTTGGCACTTCGCCTCTACGCCGCTGTGGTGACTCTGTGGAAAACAGCAATGATGACGGTCGAGAAGAACGCCACCACCATTGCCACCACGGCCGTAATTACTGGCTGCTGCTGCAGCAGCGAAAGCGCCAGCAGCAACAACAACAACAACATCAGAAACAACAACATCAAAAACAACAACAACAATAGCAACGCCGTTAGCAACTAGAATGACAGCAACAGCAGCAAACAACAACAACAACAGCCGCAGTAGCGACACCTGACAAGACAAATCAAATTAAATTTTGCGCCAGGCAAACACTTCAGACGCAAGCGCGGGTTCAGCGTTGATTTCGTTGTTAGTGTTGTTTCTGCTGGTGTTGTTGCTGCGACTTCTGTGATTATTATGAATCTAAGCTGCTGCTGCTATCGCTGCGGTTAAACGCGCCATTGGCATAGGCTGATAATCACGAGCACATAACAACAGCATATGCAAGGTATATATTCTATTGTTGTTGTTGTTGTATTTGTTGTTGTTGCTGTTGTTGTGATTCAGTCTATGAAAATCGAAGAATTTCCATAGATAATAAATACATAAAATAGTGCTTACGACGCTCAAGATGCTTTTGCAGGCGCTGTACTAAATGTTAAGGATAATGTTTCATGTAATTCATGGGAGGTATTCAATAATAAACTGCAGATCAGACCTAGACATATAAATCTGTGCACTAGCATGTTTGAGCGAAGTGCATTTGGTGTGAACCTAAGGAGTGATGCAGGCAGATTTGGTTGTTTCAATACTGACTAAAGTAGACGCGAGCAGCTGCTTCTCATAGCTGCAGCAGGCATAAAACCCTAGCAGCAATCCTGTATCCCCTGACTGGGGGTGTGCACTCAGGCCCTGTTTCAGCTGATCTGCTACAATTCGATGACCGCCCTTAAGAAGACTAAAGTCTTTTCACGTCTTTCTCTCCATTAGTACAATAGCTCTTGTAAGTTCTGGGGTAAGCTTTAAGTGTCGCCCACTTATTTACTCTGCTACATGTTCAAGGCTAAGTGATCCTCTTCTTTTCCGTCTCTCTGGTCGTGATAGCCAGTTCTACGTCATTTGCAGACGCCACGGTTCTTATACCATTTAACATTTCTTGTCGTAGCATGCCGTCGTGGACCAGGCTTCACAGCCAATATGGATTCTTACGGGAAGCACCGAAGATTCAAAGAAACAGCATTTGATTTTTGTGTATGTAGTATTACGTTCCAGTTTATTGAGTTGGAGGCATTTTTAAATATGGAATGCAGCCGAAGAAACCCCCTTGTTTTCAGCGCAATTATTTCATCTCCTCCTATAGTTGCAAAACGCAATTCGGTATGAAAGGAGCGGATGTGTCGTTCCTAAATCTAAACTCGTTATGCGAGAGATACACTTCGGATTATATCTCAAATGCCAATAGGAGTTTTCATATTTTCCTTCAACGCTTAGACGAAACGTAGTGGTCTATAGGTCATTCGTGCAGTAAAGGGATATTTCTGTTTATACACCAAAACCTTATGCTGCCGCTGCCATAACCCTTCACCTTATGCTGATCACCTTATGCTGCCGCTGCCATAACCCTTCATCTTCGTCTAAAGTTGTACTCAAAGTAAGCTACTCTCCTTGCCCTATTGCACAGTTCTCTGACCGCCGCGGCCTGTAATTGCCAATTTGTTCGCGACGTTTTATTCCCTTACTCACTTAACTAATTTAGGCGTGCGTGCTGTCAGGTTTATGCACACCGCCATGAGTCTATAGCAACTGTGGTAAAAAAAAACGTTTACGAAGATCAGCGAATCAACCTGCCGCGTCGTACCTGATTAGCGTTTTTTCCAAGCCTGTCTGGGAAGATTAGTAAGTTTTCGGAGCTATCATGAAGTGATAGGTAGCAGCTACATGTCTGCATTATTTTTTTTGCATACGACGGCTTTGGGTCTTCCTGTATCATCGACGGCGACGTTGGCCATCAACCCTCTATTGCAACATTTTGTTTTTCTCGTCCGCGCTCAGCCCATTCGCTATATATATTCGCATAAGCTAGCCCATTCGGCTCTGATCTTATCTGGTTCATAATTAAGGCATATGCTAACACGCACTTGCCTCATAGTATCGTGTAGATCTATCGGGAGCAGCTCTACATCTATTAAGATTTACCTCGAACATTGCTACACTTATTGTGATTACCTTAATCTTTTTTTCAGTGTCTTAGCAGCTAAACATTAACTCACTTGTAGAGCGCGCGTTCATTTTTTGCACAATTTTCTTTGTAAGTCATTTTTTCGCAAATGCTTGTCTGTCTGATGAAGATGATATTGCTGCTGCAATTAATTTAACTTCCTTTGTTCCTTTCCTCTGTTCTGCCATATATGTTTTTCAATTCGTAAAAGTGCTTTTCGTCCGCGCTGCCTATGCTATTCAGGGTGAAACTATTGTGAATAAATAGTAAAATAATGAGTTGCCTTAAATGCCATATATATATATATATATAACGGACTTATGCTAAACATAAACGATGATTCAAGTACACACGCAGCATATATATATATATATATATATATACATGTATCGCTTAGATTTAACAGTGCTGCGTTTTGGGCATTCAAACGAGCTTCTTCTGTTAGTGCAAAATCGTCATCAATGTTTTCTTTTTCTCTCCCTAATTATTTTTCATTTGCCGTCTGCGCGACCGTTCCGCATAGCACACGCTGTTGGCTGGACAGTAGTACAACAACATCTGTATGGTATATCAGGTAGTCGACCGTGTCGGGCACGCGTCAATCCGTCATTCTCAGCAAATAGCAACGGGGCTAAGCGCAGCAACAAATGCTGCTGCTGCTGTTGCCGCTGCTGCTGCCACACACCAGCAGTCCAAAGCATGGCGACAAAACATGGCTAAGAAATCGGCCCGGAGACACACGAACTGCCGCCTGCTGGATCGAAGCTAACCCAACGAGATGGATCGATTCCCGGCTTACGTAGAATAATGCATCAGGTAATAATAGTTTCACAGAGATACCAAGGCACAATGTTTTTCCTTCGGTTGTCGGCGTTGCTACTGTCAGTGGCTCTTCTTGGCAGCTAGCAATATCTATTTTGCTGCACGCTTCACGTATTAACAGATTTTAAGTCGAGCCGCGCTCGTCGAACAGAGCAGAACTAAGTTCGTCCCGCCACGGAATGGCCAATATAATTAGATCATTTGGTGTAAATACAAATATGTATATATATATATATATATATACTAATTATATCGGGCCTCACTGTTAAAGTCACGGTAGTGTAGGACGCAAAGGCTCACTAAAGTACAGTCGTCCTCTTTGCCTCTTGTCGTGTTGTGTTTGTTGCCCCAGTATTGTCTTTTTGAGATTACTGGTCATTTAATTCGACTTGTGGAGCTTGACTGTGTGCGGCGGTTATTTTCTCTTCGGAGACGATTTGTGCAAATTTTCTTGCTATAGACTAGGACTCATGGCGCTTGAGAGTTCGGCGTGTCAAGGGGACTTCTTAGTCTTTGGTTTCGGGGGAAAACTACTAGAGGTAGCTCTCGCTCAGCCTTGAATAAGAGAAAGCGTTCGCAACAGTGCCTTACGTCGTAAGTCTCTCCTGAGTTGCACATACGGTGTATGGGGAAGTATTGTGAGAGTTTTGTGGTGAACAAAGGGCCTAACTTATGGCAGAATGTTCTTTCTAGAATTCAGCTAACGTAGAGGTGACAAATTAAGCGCGATATCACGCTGATTACTTTAAGCTTACAGAAAGTAATCTAACATTGACAAGGGGAACAACTGGAAAATAAAAGAATTGCTTGCAGTCCTAATATACTCGTATAAGATATGCAATAGTATGTACTAACTCTGTATCGTACTAGCTGTTATCCCAAAAAGTGTATATATATATATATATATATATATATATAGCATGATTTATTTAGTAGAGCATCTGCTTTGCGTGCCATTAAGTGAACCTTAGTTCTGTCTTAGGCTGGGATTTTATGGCCATCAATTCTTGTACGTAATTGGTAATTCCACTTGCTCTTTATATTGTTGCTGTGATTGTGGACATATCTAGACAGGTTCGTGCTGGTGGCAAGTCATATAAGGTGGGTTAAAATGGAAAGCTTCGACAACACTGTAGGTATAATTAAAGTTTTTATTTAAACGAAATCACCATATGTCTGAGCACAACTATCCCACTGTTTCTCGAACCGAAGGATCTCCTGTTCCTAGAATTCCTGCACCTGCTTCTCTGCTTCGTCACTACGTTATCCCAAAGCGGCATACTCAAATTTTAACCGATTTGGTTAGTACCTCTTTTATTTGCTATATCTATATATATATATATATATATATATATATATATATATATATATATATATATATGGGATGGTCAAAATGTTCTGATACATATTTAAACAAGAGAAGTACATGTATTTATTTAATCTTCCAACGTGTTTTTGTTCGTTTCGTAATAGCTCCCGGCGAATAGGGAGTTTGCGCAAACAGAAAGCGAATTTTTCATTGAATTACCCAAAATCATTGACAATGTGTACGCCGCTGCGTTATCGTGATGAAGAATCCAGGAGTTTGTTTGCCCAGAGTTGAGGCCTTTGGCGTCGGACGTTCTTACGCGATCTTCGTAACATTTAGCGGTAGTAGTCCTCATGGACCGTGAGACCAGGTAGCAAATTTTTGTGGAAAACGACTTCTTTGTTGTCGAAAAAAAAATGTAAAAAAGAGAACGATTAGGCTTTGGTCTTGATGTCGTAACTATATGCCCGTGAGTCGTCCAGCAATCCAGGGTATCCTGCTACCGTCTACAGGTTCAATCGGACATTTCGCGACGGACGTTCAATTGTTGGAAATTCAATATTTTTAGAACGAACTTCGCTGCCAGTCTTCTGACGCGTAGAATATTGGTCAAGACTTTTATAACTGATGTATAAGGTATATTCAATTCCTTCCAGTTAATAGCAATTCGGCAATTGCTGAGAATAATATCACAAACTTTTTCAGCCTTTTCTTCTGCTATTAGCGTCGAAGACCTTCCCGAACGGGGTCATCTGTTCACGTTCGTCACATAACCGACGGGCGACCACGTTTGCACAGTATTTTGGGATCATTGATCACCATCAGCAGATCGTAACAATTCCACCACTTTAGAACATATGAGAGGACGCAGATTGGTTAATTTCCCAAATTAAAAATCGCCGAACCTCGTTTTATTCACTTCTTTGAACTAAACTCATACAATAGACGCCGCCATTTATTAGCAAAATTTGCCTGTGTGTAGCTGATAAATGGCGCCTCTAAACAAAACAAACCTCGGAGGTTTTGGTTTGGTATTCAAAGTACTACCGATCCGCGCTGGTATATATGTATATATATATAAATATATATATGTATATATATATATATATATATATATATATATGTGTGTGTGTACAACCATGCCTATATTAAACAAACATTTATTCTAGATCTACATACATACACCAAAAGATATATGTATGTGCATGTCATTTTGGTCATAACGCTTGAGCCCGAACGGCCGAGCAGCGGGTAGCGTGGTTGCTGGGCCGCGTCTGGACGGGTACGTACGACGAAATGTCTACTACCAGGTCCAATGGGCGCAAATGCTGTCCCCTCCGCTCATTAGTGTTGTTTCCGCACGGGGGCGCACGACGCGATGGCAATGATGATGATGGTGATGATAGTGGTGGTAGTGGTAATGGTGGTGGTGGTGGTGGTGGTAGTAGTAATGGTGATGGTGGTGGTGGTGGTGATGATGATGATGATGATGACAATAACGATGACGACGACGACAACAACAGCAACAACGACAACGGTTACCCTCGAAGTCCAAATTGAAACTGAATCCGCCGCTCGGTTGCTACGCGCATCAATCAACCCTCCCGCCCGACGTTGGCTTTCGTCGCCAACCTCAACGGCAGCGGCGGCGACCACGAGTCGACGACGATGACGACGACGACGACGACGACGATGACGACGACGACGACGATGACGACGACGACGACGACGACGATGAAAACGAAAATCTCGATCGGTCCTTTTTGGTGCTTCGCGCACCGAACAACATCGTTTCTCACGACATCGTTGGCGACAAATTCGCTCGTGGCCGCGACGACTTCGAACTTCATGATTAATAGTTGTAATATCTGTGTAGCAGTAGTAGTAGTAGTAGTAGTAGTAGTAGTAGTAGATTTTCAATATACTGCAATAGCAGTAGCAGCAGCAGCAGCAGCAGCAACAACTCAGCTGTCGTAGTGCCGAGCCACTGTAATCAATATGGACGGTGGTTGTCGTTGGCAAATCGATGCCACATGATCGCCTAAAACCAGGGTCCAAAACGCATTATTGACTGTCGTAGAGCCTATGTTGGTTTAGTGCCTATGCATGTATGTATGTATGCATATATATATATATATATATATATATATACAGAAGGTCTCCCAGAACGATTTTAAAAAGCGACATAGAGAATTGTGGAGATTGTTAATATTTTTTCTTCTCTGAGAAGTCTTGTTACGGAGGGAGAGTGTAGATATTATTAAATTGCTATGGAGTTGATACCAAAATGATCCATGCCATGAAATGCACATTTGTCCGCATATGTTCGGTTTTGAGGAATGTGAATGGCCGTGGGGTCATGATGATGATGATTTTGAGGTATTGGACGTGAAAGCGAATAAAAGAATTGGATTTTTTTGCAAATTCTCCTCTAAACGACTATACAGTCGCATCTTCTGGCCGGCGTTATGTGTTCTTTAGAAGCAGAATGGCTGCCTCGCAATTGCACTATTTGTGCTCCTATGTCGTGCAACAGCACCAGTGTCAGGATTTTTTTGTAATATAACTCTCACTTCGAAACAAGACTTCCCAGAGACCATGTTCTATTGGAAAAAAATTACTTTAACAAGCTCTACAATTCACTGTGTTGCTTTCTAAACCTTCACATATATATATATATATATATATATATATATTTTGCTTTTTGATGAAAGCTTACTGAATAAGTATGTATCGTGTGGGTTTTTTAAAATATAAATTATATATATATACATATATATATATGTATATATATATATATATATACATATAACATCGTGTGGGTTATTATGAAACGTGTGTAAACGAAGCGCGCATTTGGCAGATAGAGGAGATCGGGCAATGCTACGGAGCACCGAAGAGCAGATGACAACAGTGAATTAGTGCTTAATTCGAAGGAGGAATTCTTAGCGAGGAAGAATAACGCATTCGTGCTTAAACTGGTGCACAGGTTCCGCGTTGCCGAAAACAACTGTACTTCTCCATATGGATTGATTGGTCAAGAAATTTAAGGACACACATATAGTGCACACGTCTAGTGATCTTCTTGGCGGAATTTACTCCTCTGCGATTCATACGCTTATTTATTACCCTGCTAGTAACTACGTCACGCGCAAATCTCCTCCAATCATTCTACTGCAAAATTGGGTTGCGAGTATAGGCGTGGGGAAAAATATGTATAAGATACATTTTCACCACTTCGCGTCGGCTGGCGCCGATCCATTGCAGGCTCGGATGCCGCCGCCATGGTTAAGTGGTCCATTACTGTTGTCGTTATTGTTGTTGTTGTTGTCGTTGTCGTTGTCAGTGGTTTGCTGTTTTTGTTGTTGTTGTTATTGTCCTCGGTACTATGGTTGTCTTAAGTGTTACTGGTTATCCAGTGGTTTGTGCTGGGGATTGACCGTCCGCTAGCTGTTGCTACGTCGTTACGTTAACGTAGAACGCTACTAACGATACGACATTGCGCCGATGATACGTAACATGGGCCAGCATGTGCTACAGCAGTTCGGTGCCGATCAATCACACGCGAGCGGCCGACCGACCTGAGTGATCCGGATGACCTCAGAACACAAAAATAACAGGAATCAGAAGACGACGACGACCACAATACCAACAACAACACCAGCAACAACAACAACAGCAGCAGCAACAACAACAACGAAACTACCAAAATAGTACTGACGTTTCTGGTTACGGGGAAGCTAAATGCGAGCAGCAGAAGGTGATATCAATATGATGGTCTATGCGATGCGCGTATACGTACATAATGATTATTGTTATTATTGTTATTATTATGGTCAGTATGGTTGCCGCTACTATCCGCAGCAATTATTATAAAGCCATAGCGAGCGTCGAAACAACAAGAAGAAGAAGAAGAAGAAGAGCAACGCCATGAACAACGTGTAGTAAGCAAGCGACGCGCGTAAGTAAGAGGATACTGGCTCGATCTAACTATCTAACCAGCTAACCAGCTAACAAATATCAATCAGTCTGATTCGGCAAGGCGGATATCATAAGACTGAGCAGGCAGGGCAACGTGTCTCATCCTTCATCGAGGAGAGCACAACGCCGTAGCAGTTTGCGGCATCTGCGGCGATGATTAACTCATACATACGTACACATACGAGTAAAGTAGGCAGAGATGCGACGAAGCCACATTGCCGGGAAGCCTCTATTCGCACATACTCGCTATATGCACGGTATGAAGAGAGTTGTGAAACCATGGAGGCATTTTTCACCTCCATACAACTCTACTCTGTGCGCCTTCTTGAATCCCTGTCTCAGAGCAATGCAAATATATATATATATATTTATATATATATATATATATATATATATATATATATATATTGCGTTTACCATAAAGATCTACGCAGCCCATGTGTGTCTGTGTGGAAAACAAGCAAAGTATAAGCGTACTGAAATGTATTCTGCGTATATGCTGCATATATTTATATATATATATATATATATATATATATATATATAGAAAATATTGTGATGATTTATTAATCATTTACAATGCGTTTGCACACTCGGCAGTGCTTGCCTTCCCTATATATATATATATATATATATATATATTGCGTTCACCATAAAGATCTACGCAGCCCATGTGTGTATGTGTGGAAAAC
This sequence comes from Dermanyssus gallinae, assembly GCA_003439945.1. NCBI lineage: Eukaryota > Metazoa > Arthropoda > Arachnida > Mesostigmata > Dermanyssidae > Dermanyssus > Dermanyssus gallinae. The sequence continues at coordinate 505,189 of QVRM01003450.1, forward strand.
CAGCAAAGTATAAGCGTACCGAAATGTATTGTGCGTTTATGCTGCATATATTTATATATATTTATATATATAGAAAATATTGTGATGATTTATTAATCATTTACAATGCGTTTGCACACTCGGCAGTGCTCGCCTTCCCTATATATATATATATATATATATATATATTTGGACCGACATAGCCCGCCGGCAAATTTATTTGTCCATGTTGTCTGTTATCACAATGTGTCACATAACGCACTGAAAACTAACGACTCAAGGCTCTAGGTCCAAGATGGGCCTGGTCCACCTGGCCAAAGTTCCTCTCACCGACGCGGCGTTCCCCCTCTGAACGTCTAACGACAAGCGCTGCAGTAAGTACTCCCCCGCTCTTTTGTCTCCTGTAGCAACCACCAATCTTCTCCCGACGTCTCTGAGTAATTTTTTGGTAAGCAACCCTGGTCCCCTAACGTCTCAAAAGCTAGAGGTGAGAACAAGTGGGGATAGTCCAGGCTTGAGTACTTCCTGCACTTGGCTGTTTCCGCTAAGGCAACCGCATGCCCAGGGCGGGCTGCGCCAGTACCGACCATTGAAGGGGCTAAAGAGTCGGTAACAGTCGCGTCCCACACCAGCATCTGGCCCCGATCGAATGGGGTCAGAGTCATTCCGTCAGGCCTTTTTCCGTCATCTCTGACTAAGCCGGGGGGCTCCAGCACACATGGGTAGCCTGCCAACCGTAATCCTCTGCAGAACGTCTCGTTCAGGGCCGAGTGGCGTGCGATCCTGCCTGAACTCTGGGCGCAAGAAAGACCGTGGTGGCCTAGGGAGTCGACTTCGTCACCACAACCACAGCGATGGGGGGAAACCAGTTCTGCTCCCACTCTCAAACCGACTAATATTCGTGTAGATTCATCGTCTTAAAGGGTACCCAGTTGAGGACTCGGGAGGGCGTGTAGCCATACGCTTGCACCCGGCGAGGAGACGGCTTGTAACCTCGCTTTGTCCGCGTCGGAAGTTGCTCGGCTCCACAGGTCGCTCCATCGACGATCGTGTGTCAAATCTGACCACGCAGACTGAAGAGAAGGGGTCTCCGGGAAAGCCCCGCAGAATGCGATAGCTTCATTTTGGGTCTTTTCCAACGTAGATCGGAAATGCACCACAGCGTGGGGGTCTAGGATGGCCTCGATGTTGCTGATCGCTGAATGCAGGGAGGCAATATGCGCCGCAACTGAGAGGGAAACTGCCTCGGGGAGTCCCAACCCGCCTCTTGCGACCGGGGATATATATAGCGAAAGAGGATATATATATATATATATATATATCCTCTTTCCTATATATATATGCTGCGTTCCAGAGTGAAAAAACAGTATTGCTTCCACTCGTCGTACCGCATATATCTGCAGGATATCTATTTGATTCATTGAAATGTTAACTATTTAAGAAAAAGCTTACGTATGCGGGCGCGTTGACTTATTACTGTCTTCGGAAATAATATTTTTTTAAATTACGAAATGTTCACTTTTCTTTCACGTCTGCGTGACACGAAAATGCCTATTCTCGCCTAGACTCGTACATCACCTTCGGGCGAGGTCGATGGCGACATGCGTTCCCGTGAAAACACTCCCGGTTTTAGTGAAAGTGCCGGGGAAAGAGCAACATTTGGCAGGTTTTACGCTATTTTTAAATACCCGCATTGGGGCAAACTCCGCATAAATTCCCAAGGGGTGTAGGAGCCTCTCGCTCCAACGATATATATATATATATATATATATATATATATATATATATATATATTTACACCTGCGTGTATTTGTGTCTAGACTGATGATGAATGACCGAAATTACTGACAGACATTTTTAAAAACGGAGCTTGCCTGGATATGCGCAACGCGCTTGATGGGCTCGCACGTTAACTTGAAACAGATTTGCCCCTTTTTCGTTTTGCGGACCATGTTTTTTAAAACTATTTTCCGACAAGCTGTTTTCGTACGCCTCCATACCGTTCATTATTTTCAATTAGTAATCGGTTTGCAGCGACAACATTTCGTACATATGCGGTGAGTGCGGTGTTCCCACTTAAAGTGTGAGTAGAAAATCTCAGATGGACCGCTTTTATTTTGCTGCTATAGTTCGAAATTATTTGATTTTAATTGGACATGTATATGCACGTTGCCTGAACAAGTTGTCGGCGATAGTCTTAAGCAGACCTCGATCATCTTTAAACGCATTTTGTAACATCATTTTGGTAAACAGGGACTTTTTGTTAATTAATGTACGTATAATTTACATGCAAAAGAAGGACCGGTGTCTGGTAAGCTGCCAGTTTCAAGCTAAAATTTTATTTTGTGGGATTAAACGTGCATGGAGGGCAAATAATATTTTCGAATCATTCTAGTTTGTGGTTTGCTTATTGTGTATTCTCTAATCGTGGTGTGGTACCACCTCCCATACCTGATCCTATCAGCTACTCAGGATTCAGCCCATCAGATGATAGCGGCGCACAGCTCGAATAGTAAGCAACAATTTAAACTACAGCATTTCAAGCACTATTTGTGCTGCCAGATAAATATACTAATGAGCGGTATGTTGATAAATATACACTGCTAGTAGGTGCAGTTGCAAACACACTTCCTCGGGAACCTAGAATGAAAACATTTTTAAGGAGGTTGTTTTTGGGGGGCCTAAACGTCGTCAACCAAAATATTGATAACGCAATGTGCGGTTACTGATATTAGGAAGCCGAAACGTTTTTAAGTGTGGATTATATGCTGTGATTATAATGCTGGTATGTGTGTAGTGCAACCATTGTTTGATATTAATTATATAGTGCTCAATGAAGTTTTACGTTAATAACAATTTAATATGACAGTCTCGCTGAAACCGATCTGTTAGAAGGTGCTACTAGTGTACCCATTATAGTAGATAGACAGATAAGTTTAAATATGATTGGTTTATATTTGTACAGAAGTTAACAGCTCCTCAAAGCCACCAAGGGCTAGTATGATGTGTTTATATTGAATTTTATCTTATTATTTTTTTTATTGTTATTATGATAATTTACGTGTTCGGCTAATATTAGAGTGAGGTACCTAAATGGTATTGTTGAGCGTTTTGTTTGAATATTGTCAAAAAAGGTTGCATGCACGTCTGGAGGGAGCTTGTTTCAATGTGGCATCAATATTTGATATTGAGAAACGAGATTGGCTGCGTAAAGTTGCAAACAAGGTGAGAAGTTGTGCGTGTGATCCCCTTGTGTTCATAGTTGACATCGACTGGGAAGGATTGAGCAGGTTGGGATGATCTTAGTTGGCAGAGGGTTGAGGAGAATAAACATATTTACGTATTTAGAACGCTTGGATACGGTGGATATTCCAATGTTACTCGCAGGGCTCTTTTTTGCAGGCGATGTAACGGACATGAAATACATATATAAGTCATCCCCAATATTTAAACTGCGTAGATCAGATTACTAATCTGCATAAGTGTCAAACGATAACCTGGAAGCCAAAACAACGCCTGAGAATTTTGTCTCATTGATCATGCCAAGAGTGCGGTTTTCGCATGCAAATGCTTTAAGGTTAAGACTTAAGACACATCTAGGCGATACAAATTGGATAACACCGGGCTTCGACCAATTCATTCAACAAGCCATTAGCTCAAAATCAAGTCGCTTAAGGTCTTATTTAATCATCTTCTCTACCTCTTGTGGGGAATCGCCAACAAGGGCTGCTGTGGTGTCATCAGCAAGTACGGTCAGTCGGCCGTGTTTTACTACTCTAAATATCGTTGATGAATATATTGAACATCAGTGGGCTACCGATACTTCCTTGAGCCACTCCAACTGATATGTTCTCGACATCTGAAAACTTCTGCCCGATCTGTACCATTTGTTGTCTTTCCGGCATAGAGGACCCCAGAATTGGGCATGCCTCCACATTGTCACCTCCATAGACTCCTAGTTTGGCAATTAGAATATTGATGCTGACAGTATCGAATGCCTTTCGCAAATCAACAAAAAGTAACAGAACCCAACGTGTCTGGACGATCACGTCATTAATGCGGTATAAGAGAGCGAGCCCGTGTGTAGGAGGACCGAGATAACTCTGTTTTTACGCTGGTGCAAGGTGGAAATCTCCAAATATTGTAAACTTGAATAAGGTGCAGCACTCAAGGATTATTAGTTCGACATATCTGGCGCAAGCGTGTGCCAATGAAAGCTAAACTTCTTTGAAGCTCAAGCTAAGTTATTCCCAGGTTTATTGAGATTAACGACATACCGATACCACTAGCGCAACGGCCAGTCCGAAGCCACGAACTGTGACGGTCATTTGAACGACATTTGGCCCACCCAAGAATTTACTTAAAAGGACACAAACCATTGAACTTAGGAATTTGCATAAACGGCTGAAAGGATTTTGCGCGTTTAGAATAGTTTTAAACATTTCGTCCTAGATTGCCGAGATAAATGTTTCAACGGTGGTAGCATCAAAGCGCGCTAAAGAAGCCTGCTTCTTCCATGGCAGTTCCCGACATCGTGCTTCAGCTGCCATGCCGCAAGCAGCTTAGAACAATCATTTCAAGTATGGTCCTAGCAGCTTTAAAAGTAAAGCCTCATGGCAGTCTTTAAAACCGGGAGTTGCATTTATTGACAGACGATTAGGTCCTTATTGGCTAAATTACCCGTAGGTTGCTTCTTCCAAGGCAGCGTAGCTGTGCTCGTCCGTTTTCGATAATGATTCCGTATCTTTCCATCGTGGAACTCTCCTGAGCAATATAGTTGCCGAACAGAAAAAGCAGTAGGGGTTGTAGCAGTGGCAGGCACATCCTTTCGACGTATCAGGTTCACTTGTTGCCGTTTGAACTATGGCGTCCTGCCGATTGCCAAAGTGGACGAAAAGCGTGAGGAAGTGTCGGTCAGTTTGTAACCACTTCGTCGCCGCTAATATATACTTGAATTGTACATACTAACTTATTGACTTAGTCTATTGAACTTAGGCTAGTGAAGTACGTAAGAAATAAAACACGATCGTCTAGGGTCACCTGTAGTGTGTCATTGCACTCTTTCTGTGCTGCTGTAATGGTCTCTCACAGGTTGTTCTCGGATGCAGAATATCCGTTTCGGTCAAAGTAGACGCTTCTAATAAAACTTGTAGACGTTTCTACCTACTTGTACCTACCCTAGCCACTGCACGTTGGCCAGCCATGGCGCCTAGCCCCGACAGTCATATGTCGTCCTAAACGTTCTTAGACACAACAGCATCGACGACCAATTCTGGGTCATGCAAACAGGCAGAACACGACGCGTCAGAAGCAGGTGTGGTCATCTGCTCCACGATCAGCTTTGCAGACAAGCCTGGGGCCCTATCAAAGACTTAAAGACTCGTTTGGAACGGGGTGCTGAAAGGTAACCCATCTACGGTTGCAGGAGTTACTTTAACGTAAAGTAAACAACATCGGCCCTCATAAACTTTCAAACCCCAAAGTACGAGATATTTTTTAAAACCGGCTCTAGCCAACCCCACTTTTTTTTATATATAGTATATTTACTCTCCTGTCCGGCTGCATGACCCAGGGCAGACACGACTTTGGCTTGCCTGGCGTCCACCATAATGGCATATTACCGCGGCAGATGGACAACTGGTTCATCAAGTGCAGGCGGCCTTGCAGAGGTTAACGCAGTTGGAAGCGCACCGAGGGCAGCTATTTTAGCTCTGATCTTCTTTTACCTCACGGACGCGGCCAAGCAGGCCATAACGACCACAAGAAAAGCAGCCGGGAGAAGCTTCACTCCATTCGAGAAGGGAAGAACGCTTGTTTAGGATGCAACTTTACCCGACTCCTTGCCCCAACTTTATGGCCAGACGCTGAGCTCGGCTGAGCCCGGGTTGGAGGTCTGACGCGTAAGAGTATAAATGTTCACAGGAGGCAATTGTCCGTTCCCAGTATCTAGCGAAGGAATTCATTTCAGTATGAACCTGTGTTTTTCTTCTTGAAAAGGACATCGAGAATAAATGTTCCACAACACCTTGATCGATCAGGTTTTCACCCTTTTCCCTTATCTCAGATGTTTTTGGGCGAAAAAAACGTGAGGAGTTTACAGGGTATTGAAAGCTACCTAGCTACCTCGATTTCTTACTTGCAAAAGACAAGAACTCCATGACATTAAAATGTTCTCATTGATAGATTATTTTACAAAGGTTATTTAAAGTATATATATATATATATAATCACCAGATTTGCCGTCCACGGCTTCCATCTTAAGATCTGTGCGCGCGAGAAGTTTCATGAAATATCGGCGGAGTGTATGTTTAAACTTTGTGGCTGCCCGTGTGATCTATATCACCTTCAGCGTTGTGAAAGAACAATTCCGCTGTCTCAACTCTGGAAATGCGATGTCTATGATGTACATTCGTAAACCAATCATTGGATAATAAAACTACTACGACTATATATATATATATATATATATATATATATATATATATATATATATATCGTATGTGTATAATTAATTCCAGATGTCGAACGTGATTTATTTGAAGAATAGTTAAATAATTTAAACGAACTAAAGTTCACTCTAACCATGTATTTATTCGTTAATATTGCGTTTCTCTTCACTTCAGGTTTCTCACCACTGGCAGTATCCTCGCTGAAGATTGGAGACCTGCCCTCTTTGCATGCCGCTTTTGGTTTGTGCCCTCCGCTCACTTCTTTAACCCCTCTGAACGGCACCAGCGGCAACACAAGCAATAGCAGCATCAGCAGCAGCGGTGGCAACATCAACAACAACAACAACAACTGCAACGACTACAGCAACAACAACATCAGCAACGACTACAGCAATAACCACAACATCAGCAGCAACAACAACAACAACAACAACAACAACGATACAAATAGCAATAACAATTCCGTATCCCCACCATCGCAGCTGTCATCGCCGCGATCTCCAGCGGGCGACCTCGATCGACGCAGCCCGGGACCGTCACTATCGAGCGGTGCAATCTCAACGGGCTTCAACTATTCGATTGGACTACCCCCTCTCAGCCGGTCAACAGAGGCAAAGGAAGCGGCGGCGGTTGCGGCGGCGGCTGGGGCAAGAGTACCTTCCAGAGGTTCGCAGACGACCTCCTCATTCGCACACAGCCGAAATCATTCGTCGCTGGTCGACCTTCAGGACGCGAAGCTGTTCCCGTTTCGAGGGTTGTCTTCGTCGCCACACGGCTCGCGCACTCCACCGCCCTCGGCCACAGCGCCGCCGCCTTCCCCAGCTTCTTCCAGCCATGCACGAAGTCTCAGCCCGCAACCCGCCGGAAAGGTAGCTACTAGTGTATTCCCTTTTTTCAACGACACAATCGTAATATTTACTGATTTGCGCCGCACCTAACATTACGCGATCTCAATAATTTAGACCGCGTAAAGGCGTGCTTTGTGAAGCGTGTACTGGGGTTACCCAATAACGCGTCAGCTACCCTGGCACTAGAACTATGCGGAGAACGCACTCTGGTAGAAAACTTAGTCCTAGACAAATTACCGACCAGTGTAGACGGTCAAATTAAAGGAAATCGATTTAGGAATATATAGAACGGTAGCAATGACAAGCACGGCCTGGTGAGCAGCCGAATACAAGAGCAGACATTTAACTACGGCGTTTGCAGCCCACGGGTTTCATCACGTGTTATGCAGCACAGAAGAATTCCACATTCCTCAGGAGTGTTGCAGGTGCACGAGGTGCTCTGCCCAGTGCGATAGATACCACGCCGCAGCATGTCCAGCAGTTCAGTCAATAGCTGAACTAGCAAGATGAGAGAAAACCCAATAACGTGAAGGAAGCACTAGTTCTGTCTGATGTATATGTTTATAATTTTACCCAACCTGGGTGTTAATAAACCATAATAATAATAAATTACCGACAGGTACAATTACACTCGACATGTACACACCATTCAGGGAAGACCGAAACGCACATTTTGCTATGTGGAACTATACAGATGGACCTGCTTTTCGCTCAGAGAAATGGAAACGTGCCTTCCAAAGTAACCGACCATTAGTCTGCAGGGTAACATGGCATGGTTATCACCATTATATGTGCCGCAAAGGTGAATGTTATGATATTAACGACTGTGTGTGTAAGTTTTGTGGTGAGTGCAACATCTGTCGATATCATGTTCTAATATGTTCGGCATTAGATTCTTACTCGTTACAGGCGCGTGTGAACGAGATATTGTTAGAATTTCGTAGCAAACCATGTGTGTCAATCCAAGCCTACTACCAACAACTATGGTGAATAAATATGATGTGTAATTATTTACTCATCTATCATTTACCACTGGCCAGTCGCATTGCCGGTCACCTCACCGTACTCTGGGTGTGTGACTCAGCCACCAGCAAGGCACAACTGGCAGGGTGGTTTTGTTTTTGTTGCGGCTGATATTGCCATACCTCGCAGCTCCCTGTAAACGCTTGATTATAGCTCTTATGTCGTAGTACCGTACTACGTCACTACGTAAATAGTAGGTAATACAACTACAGAAAAACGCAAAGCAAATTCTCTCTTGAGGACCTTGTTTATTGGTGAAGATTAGCGCTATCTTTCCAGTAAACGACACCTGTCTGATGTAACAATGACTACGTGTAGCTTGTTTAATCGAATGATTACTACACATGACTTGTTTGATATAATGATATAGCTTGTTTTATTTAACCTACTAAATATACTTGTTGAATTAATTAATTAATAACTAATGACTTGTCGAACTGACCTTGATGTCCTTGATTTATGCATGAACGTATTAGATGGCAATACCACGTTGATGTTAGACGTATCTACTGTCATGGCGCCTTTTTCCGAAATCCGTGCCGCGCGGTTGACCTCGATCTTGAGCTGTTTCGATGTTTGCTTTCATTGGACTGCTTGCAGAAGCCGGCGAAGGTTTGCGGTGTTTGTGGAGACCGAGCAAAGTCGTACCACTTTGGAGGAATCTCCTGCGACAGCTGCAAGGCGTTTTTTCGTCGTTCCGTACAGAATGAAGCGTACAAAAACTTCCAGTGTCCTTACGAGGCTCAATGCGATATTACAATTGCATCCAGGTAGGTCTATGTTCGCCATAGTTTAGACGTTATTGCAACACAAAAACCGAATTTCGCTTCCGAGTTGGGCCTGTGTATTTGACAGTTATGGGCACAGCTGTATCAGTTACGCGGTGACACGCTGCCATATAGACAAGCTTTCAACAAAATCGACTTTATAGATGACAAAACTCTATAATTTGGAATCCCCAAAAACTAACATCGCAGCCTTAAAGAACATTCTGCACGAGTAAATTTACTCGATTAAGAAAGACGCGTTTAAGAATTGTTTCGAAGAACAGGAAAGAAGGTGGCACAACTGCATTTCTGCGGACAGGAGCTTTTCTTAAAGGATACAAAAACACTGTAGAAGATTAAATAAGTATTATGACACTTAATCCACCCTTGTATATAGTCCGACATCACTTCACACAAAGTACCATATAGGTTCTTTATATGATTCCCTTACGTTGTTTTCGGTAGAACTTGTTGAGAAAATGATTTTTCCCACTTTAATTGGGGCGGAAGTGCCCTGTTGGGAGCTAATGCGCTAGTCATCGTTGTCATGACTACCGGGGTGTTGCAGGTTCAATCCCCACTATTGATCGAAGTTTCTTTGAGCGATGCTCATTGAGAATAGATGGCAAGCCATACACCTGAGAAATAGCGGCCATGGTACCACACAGTCAGTTGGAGAAATCTTAGATATCTCAACATGTCCTGCCTTTGATGCATTGAACGAATCATAGACAATCATAACAAGCGCACTAGCCTAGACCACGCCGCCACTACTCTCACTCCTAAACAAGAGTTCCGCTCCCATTCAAACAATTTTTTTGAATACCTTATAAAGCAAGTGTACTTAATTTAGGAACACCATATATATATATATATATATATATATATATATTGCGTTGCGCAGAATTTTCCTCCGAACACGCCGGTGTAATCGGTTATGCGTAACCTTCATGCGTTAACTGGTTCTCCCGCAAACGTAGATTTCGCACAACTATGTAGGCGAAAAAAAGCTGAATAACTACTTTTATAAATCTCATCCTCACTTCTAAACAAGACGTTTCCGCGTCCTCCCTCCATATGGAAAAATTATTTTCTTGCCGAGTTCTACCAAACCTCGAAATAAGTACATAACAAAATGAATGACCCTGTATATATATTGTCTAAAGTGACGCCGTATATGTGAAATACAATTCTGAATTATTCTGACTATCCCTATATATTTACGTGACGCAATTCGTAAAGTAAAAAAATGCTTACTTTCTTGACATGTCCAGCGGCGTTCCAAGCGACCTAATCCTAAGAATCTCTGTGTATCGTGTCGTTAGAAAATGCTGCCAGTTTTGCCGCTTTCGCAAGTGCAACGAGATCGGCATGGAGAAAGGCTGGGTGATGACCGAAGTCGAGCGCTCACAGTTGCTGAAGTCACGTCTCGAACGAAAGCAGCGTCTCCTGGCGGCCAAGACCGAAAAGTCCGCTAGTGGCAGTCAGAGTGCTGGTGCGGTTGGTGTCACTCTTCCGCGCTCATCATCGTCCATCTCATCGTCGGCAGCCGTAAGTTCTACGACGAGCACCGTGGAACCGAGCGGCAAAAGTTCGATCGCTCAAACCGCTGCAAATCCAAATCGACAAAGCCCGATCTCGCCTCGGTGTTCGCGTCAATCGCCAGTTGTGGCTGAAACCGCCACAACCAAGACTTGCCTTCTGCCGGCGACCTACGACCTTAAACCTGCCCGCCCGGGGTCGCTCTCGTCATCGGCCGTCATCCCCTCTACTGATCTCACGCCCGACGAAATCGAACTTATCGAAGACTTGGTAAACTGCCGCCTGAGTTCGTTATCGCTCACCTACCTCCCAGGTGACATATCGTCACCACAGTCGTCTGTATCTGACGCCGATCGCTACGCCGATCGTGCACAAGAGCGCCATCTACCTCCGCCGCCGCGGCATCTCGCGACGCGCAGTTACGTGCTGGAGCTGTTTTTTTCGGCTATTCGGCAGTTTGCATGCTTTGCCCAGCGGCTTGGCTCGTTCCAGGCGGTTCCGATAGCTGCCGACCGGGAGACGCTGTTACGGGCGTCCGTATTGGAAATGCTGTTCTTGCAAAGCGCTTTTGCATATGATGCTCGCCTTAAGGGCTGGTTGGCGTCCCGTGGCCAGGAAACGGATGAAGCACTTATATACTTCGAAGACGTCCAAGAACTCGTTGATGATCAACACCTAATGGAGAAGCACAAGCGCTTCTTGAAGGGCATGCAGGTTGGTATCACACACGTTGACGCGGATGCACTGTTCGTTTTCATGGGGGGGGGGAGGTCCAATTTCTAGAACTGCGTCGTTTAAGAAACGGATTTTGGTTTGAAAGCTTTCTCATGTGGCCGTGCGCCACCATGTAATTGATATATAGGCAATTTATATATCTCAAAACGGTAATAGACGGCTGACGATAGACATGTGCAAATAGATCATGAACATTTGTTTTTAGTAACTCTAATTACACATTTGCATTATCAAATTGAAACTATGCAAAGCCATTATGCTAAGAAATTGGGCGTTGCTATATAGAATCACATGTACAATTATAGGAGCTTTTAATGTAGAAACAGGTATAATTATAGGAGTTTTTTTTATGTAGACCTTGCATGTACAGGCGTTGTAAAATAGCAAACATAGACGTATTTAATGTAGTATATTGCACTAGATCGTGCTACCTCAACAATGACACTTAACAACACAGTAGATTTTGTTCCCTTCAAATTAGTTCCCGCCCGCAGCAATGTAGGTGTGCCATCTTTTTTTCCACCCTGCAAAACAATTTTAAACGCGTTTCTCGGAATCAAGTTAAGTTGCTTTTGCAATTTGTTTATCTCTTTTATAGGCTTGACACGTTATCCCTTCAAATGTGTTTTATCCGCGGAAAAAGCAATCCACTTACCCTTTTTCAATTGTGTTTCTCGACTTAGTCTCCTCATGGACGGAAATTTGACAGCACTCTTTACGCTATCACATATTAAGTTTCAGGCAAAAGTGACGCTTAGGCAACGTGTGACACATACTTGGACAGAACATGTTGACAGTTGTCGTATACATAAGGGAAATAGTAGTTCCGTATCGTGATTAAGTCTTTAATTTTAGAAAGTAAACCATTTATTTTTGGGATTATTAAATATACATATCCGAACATCTATTTTTTCCCATACACCTTTTGCACTAATTTATACGTACGTTGATCAGTAAACAAGCCTAGTCAAAGTATACGGATGCAAATGGATGCAGAGCTAAGATAGTGGCATTTGAGCTTGGAATTATTTTGTATACGTCAAATTAAAATTACCTTAATAAAGCGGCTATTAAACTATTATTGACCAAAACACTTAGATTCACTTGAGATTTTAGGTTTTCAACAGAATATAAAGAGCCTAATAAGGGTCACTGTAAATTCACGGACGCATTCTAGGCAGCGGTGCCTCAACGGGACGACATCGTGTACACGATTCTAATGGCGGTTTGCCTCCATTGTGGTGATCGAAAGGGGCTGCTGGACAACGGACACGCTGCCGAACTTCAAGACAGGTCGGTTACTTGAAAAAAAGATACAATGTGATTTGATGGTTTATAACATTTATTGAAAAGGGGAAACTCAATGACTCACAGCTTACGTAAATGAAGTGTGGCATTCCATAAAATTGACTAGTGTCTTGACTAGCGTCTACCATTTAGATGGTAAAAGCAAAAGGCTGTCAGCCTATATTGTGAGAGTCTAACATCAACTTCATATCTATGCTGATAACTGCCATCAACGGGTTATCTAAAAAATGGGCTGACGGGAGAGCAATTGACCTGACCCGAAAAATCTCAGAGTCCATGCTCTTCGTGGTTCCTGCGAGATTATATGTATATGTTAGAGGACCGGGTCGATGCGGTACACTGTTCACCCGGTTTACATCCGTAGCACTGCAGCGAAAGTAACACGCAGTAGATATGCGCTCACAGTCTCCGCATCTAAAGGAGGTGTGTACCTCTGTCAGACGGGGGATAGTGCAGTCACATGTCCTGTACTTGAAGTATTTCGTAGATAATCACACCAGATCATAGTCGGCTATCTGAACATATATATATATATATATATATATATACAAAGTATAATATAGTTAGTAGGTTATACCACATTGCATCAAATTATCGAGCTTTAACTGGCGCCGTGGTTGTCAATGTTGTTTCGCTCAATGATTTAGATACATACTGCTGCTGGAGCGGTATTTGCGTTATCGGTATGATGAGACGAGGGGCAAGGCGATCTACGCTCGAATCCTGCTGAAACTCGCCGACCTTCGCGAGGTAGCGGAGTCGCATCAAGAATTCGATCTAAAGCTGACGGAAGACGAGATGAAGGAGGTGCAGGATCTGCTGACTCATCAGGCGCCTATATCCGATTTTCGACATTTAGAGTCGACCACAACAATACCTAGGTGGCGCTTTCGCGACCACTTTCCAGCGCGAACAACGGTCATAGGCATCAAAAAGAAGACGACCTGAGACTTACTGAGCACTGCGGTTGCGGCTTTGGTTACAGCCATAATTTTGTCGTCAACAATTTGCAATTGTCTATATACACTGCAGGCATCTCAATCAAGTATGTGATTTGCGTGCGAGAAAAATAAGTTCAATGGCTGGCAGACGGAGACATGTTCACCTTGATTGTCGTCATCTGTCGGTTGGGCGTTCCGGACTTTCATAATCGATTCCAACGTGACGACGTGTTTATGGAATTATGCTTTTATTTTTCTCGTGCACCATTAACTAACACTCACGCTGTTTCGAATCATGTTTAACTTGAACTGACATCTTTGACTTCTAGGCGATCCTAGTTAAGTTAAAACCGTCGTACTTTCGACGTTGCAATTGTAAGATAATTTATTTGCGTGTGTAACACTACGTCACCCGTCATCATATACACATGATTTTATATGTGTATATTACCCGGCAACGTTGTTAGAGCACGTGTGTACGTACAAAAGAGCTTTGATAGAAGACGAGCATATGTGTCAACGTATGATGTTTATTTATCAACAGGTTACAACTTTTACAACAGGTTACAACGTTTGGAGAGATATCACTTCTAAAAGATTTGCCCGTCTACCCGAATTATGGAGGCACGTGAAGTAATTGGGTAGGCTAAAATACCTACAGCATGTACCTATAAGCATATTATGATGCTCCAAGAAAGCTGGTAAATAATCCAGCTACATCTAGGATGTAGTAAATAACTCGGTGTCATCCCGAAACAAATACGGTTGCCTCGCAATCTGCGTGGACGGTATCGAAGCCCATGGCGTTTGACGAACGGAGCGGGCCATTCGTTTGCTCTGATCTCGTATCCATTGACTCACAATGACCACACACTCATCACGAATATCCTACTATTTATTCGTATCAACAGTGATACAAAGCATCTCATACTCTCAAAGGTTAGTGTGGTCATTACGCACAGAGCTCGTCGACGAGTCGTTGTCGTTACAGGAGCAAGCAATTAATCTACTCAGTCGAAGATTGTGAACTTCTGAATAGTTTGCAAGTTCAGACTTATCTTGTACTTTGAAAAATAATTTAAAAAAAAACCTTACGTAAAGCTACTAATAGCAATCAATGATCGCCTTGTCGCTGAAAACAGCCACCACCTGCTGCTGGCTTGGCCGAGCGAACAGTCGGCATTAATGTACAGGCTGTGGTTACGGATTGCCGACAGGTGCGGTGTGGAGAAGAGTTCAAAAGCATGCGGGGACGTACTTGTAAGTGTCTTGCTGTGGTTGTATTTTGTACGCGTAGATTTCTGCGTATCTGTACATTGACTTGCCGTGCGTTGTCGCGTCCTTCAGAACACGATATGACAATGGAGATTGCCAGTTGACCCGCTATCTTTGAGCCAAGCCCTCGGTGTCCAACATCTCGGGTAAAAGGACGACTGGTCATTCCTTTATCTGATGGCAAACTTGTAAGAATATCAATACTCTAGAGGTCTTCTATTTATTTTACTTCTCGAACTTTTCAGATGCAAGTGCAATTGACCATATGTGACTGTAGCATTAAAAGCCAGGTTGGGGACCCCTCACCTCACTCTATTAAAATTGTGATAAAATGGGGTTAGCAATAAAAAGGGTACGTAACTTTCCAGTTGTTACAGACGTTAAAACAGAATTTAAAAATATATATTTTGAGCAGAAAAATATCCAAGGAAGAGTGCAACCAATGGCTCGACAAGACATATATATATATATATATATATATCAAAAAGATGAGTCATATGTATATACGTATTTATAATTTATTACATGTATGTGTGTACTTACTATATTTTGCTCTGTCTTTTTGCTCATCCTAATGTAAATAAAAGGAAATTAAGTACATTGTCACGTCTGTGTCATTTCTGTGCTAGATTTGTCGACTTTTATTATAGGTACGGTCAAAATGTCTTGCCTTATATGCGACGACCCCTTGATGCTTTCTCATGATCGCTTAAAACAGTACGCCTGAACTCTCAGTCTGCCTCTGAGGGGGAGTCTTGTTTAGTAGTTAAAGTGAAATTACTAACGTACGATGTAAATGGTCGGACATCCCTGCACAAAAGACGCCATTGTGGGCGAACGAGTTTTTCAGCGGAGAAACCATATTGTCGTGTTCAACATTAAATTCTACTTCGTCTGAAAAATACTCATGCTTATTACACAAAGGCAAAAAGTCACGTTAAGAATAGTTTGCAAAAATTAGGGTCCTGGGATATCTACTTTTCTAAATTTTACTTTTAATGGCTTGAAAACTTAGGCTTACCGTCTATAGAACAATCACAATTGTGTATACTTTACAGGTGTCATTTTGGTACCACATTGATTCGTGATATGGTCACTGCACGCCGTTTTTCCCCCGCCTCCCGATGTCGGATCCCCCTAGAGTCCTGTGTGAGCAGAGAAAGGACGCGAAAGTTCTACTAGTTCTTAAAATGTGGCCACCTATTTGGAATGACCCTGTATGACTCGCTTCACGGCCTCAGTTATGGATACATAACCATGGATGATGTGCCATAGCGTCTACCGGTTCTCCTCATCTGGGCCCTACCAGCGTTGTGCCCAGTGGAAGGCCGACACAAACTTATAGTAATATCATCGAGCAATGTAAGAGCGTACTGTCAGGCACCGTCCCCCCATCTGGAAATGTTCTCAGGCGAGCTCTTGCAGTGTCACTATGAGCTGAATGCATTAAACAGTCAAACTGCTTCTTGGATAAGGAAGTCACCGACCATGCTAAGAACATCTCTTCTTTGGTGTTTCTCATGTCACGAACGAAAGATTCTCCTACTTTTCGTAAGATCGCCTTGAGCACCTCACAAGAGCAAAGCGATCCTACTCATCGGGAAGAAGACATGTGGCCCTCCGAAGCTTACGATATCGGGCGTAAATATTGAGCTAAAGAATACGGCAAGATACCTGGGCATAAACCTTGACCGAGATTTGCGGAGATTCTATAATGTCAGGATTGCGGCCGGGAAGGCGCAAAAGATAGATGAGTCATCCCGGGGATGGCCTCACATACCACCTGATCCAGGTTTTCACGGGTCACGGCGATATTCAAATGTGGTATAAACCAGCACGCATATTTGAGCTCACAGAGCTATTTATGCATGAACTCAGGAATTTTCTTGAAGAATAATGGTACTCCCAGTAATTCCGAATCCTAAGCTTATACCTTTATATCAGGCGAGAGCTTCGTGTGTCGCAGCAGCATTATCTGCCTACGTCGAGTGTTTAAACAGAAGCAATGCTTTGCCCTTATCCGCGTTCAGTTCCAGTTTTTTTTGTTTTTTTATTAATACCCAAACTGGGTAAATGTGTTTATGTTACATCAAAATGTTTCGAGACACCAACAATCTAGCGTTTTGCTAGTTCTGCTATATACCTAACCGCAGGGCATACCGCGGCGTGGTATCGATCACATTTGCTTCAGCATTGTTTGCATTGACATTCATCCTGTGGTTCATGAAAACCCTCCACGTTGCACAGAACGTGATGAAATCCGTGAGCTGCAATCCGAGAGTTCCAGTCTTTTTGTTGCTCCAGATTCGGGAACCTAGCGGATACGTTCCGTGATGTCTATCCTTAGCGATGCGATCAGAAAAGTACCGCTAGGAAAAAGGGCGGCTCTGAGGGTCGGCTGAAGGCATTCCAGAAATTATATTTTGACATAACTGCCGTCTCCCTGCGATCTCTAGCAAAGGCTCGCAATAAATAGTTCAGCAATGCCGGTGGGTACTTTTCGCGCAGCTTTCTGACAGTAACCGCGTCGTTGTATTTGCGTCCGTGCCTCTTTTTATTGCCTTTACTTCCTGAGAGTACGGTCGGGTGAAGAAAGCACGTCGAGGAGACGACCTTCCTCCTTGAGGGAGTGGATAGGGCTCGCGCGGGCTAACCGAGCTAGCGGCGCTCGATTCTCTCTTCTTGTTGCCAAGCGTAACGCCATTTGCATAAAGGAATATATCATGCATACTCAATTGCACAAAGGAATATAACATGCATACCCCATTGCACAAAGGCATATGACATGCATCTAGATTATGTACTTTAAGATTTTTCTTTTTGACCCTGCCACCTGCGACCTCACTTTCTTGGGTAGGATTCCTCAGACCATCTTGAGTCGGACGTTCTCGCGCAATCTTCGTAACATTTTGTATTATACTTAGTATAGCATGTAACACATAATATTACATATTGACCGTATACCCAGAAAATGACCTTCTACGTGACTTCCTGGATATACGGTTGGCGAAAAAAAAACAGTCAAAAGGACCTGGGTGGTGGATTAGCTCTGGCTGAATTTTGTCGATCGACTCTACCCTTGGAAGCACCACTGGGCGGATTGGGCTTGGATTGAGTCGCGAGTCGTGACAATATACGCATGACTCGTCTCCTGGAAAGACTCTCTTTAGCAATCTAGGGCCTTCTGATACTACCCGAAGGTTCAATTCGTACATTTGCTGACGTGCGTTAATTGGCTGGAAATTCAATAAATCAATTTTGGAGCGAACTGCGCTGCCAGTCTTCTGGCGCATAAAATATCGGTAAAACTTTTTCAACGTTTTCTTTTGTTATTGACGTCGAGGGCTTTCCCGAGCAGGAGTCATCTTCGGTCTCATCACGTTCGTCTTTTGTCATGTTTGGCCTTTGTGTAGCCGATGAATGGCGCTTCTAAGCAACACAAACTGGAAGACCTTAGTCGTTTTGGCCTGGCTTCAAGTAAAGAGGTGATCCCCTTACCTACGACGTATCCGAGCGTCATACCTAAAATATCGAACATTCACCTATGAAGACGTAGACTACGCAGTCATAGCCCGGATACTAAACCTAAAATACATCACTTGCCATAGAGTACCTGGCCTACGAAGACGACCTGGCACCGACCGTGACCGCCCGTGATGATATTCGACTCGAAAGAAAAGCCAACGGAGCCTTGATGGGTATCCGACAACATTTCTACATAATAACACCATTGTTTATTTAAAAAATACTTCAACTTATGCAACAAAATTAATTAAAGTTTCTTTTACAAGTAGCCGTTGTCGTATTGTGGAAAAACATGGACATTTCTAACGACCTTCAATTCTACAGCATTTTTTTTATAATGCTGTAAACAACGTTCGGCACTCACAACCGCGTACTTAGCAAATGCTAGCATGTTTTTGCTCAATTAAAATGTAACAGACGAGTAGCAGTAATAGTGAAGTTAGATAGTAATAACAGTTATCACGGTGATGATTGTCATCACCAGTACAATTACTAATTCGCCTTATAGGACTATGTATCCTAGTGATTTGTTTGTCTAAGTCTAGACAGAGTCTTTCTAGTCGTCCGTCAGATCACAGTGCAACTTTTTTGACGCGTCATTTCAGCTTGCTTTAGTTGTACGCTTTAAGTGTTATCATTATTAGCAAAGCGTACGAAGAACAAATCATCTCAAGCAGCATTACAGCAGCTTACAGCTGCTTATGCAACTTGTGTACACGTGTATGAACTAGGTTGGATTAGCTGTGTGGTTAGAAACGACTGATCATATAAAGACTTAGAAACATGCAAATGAGTAACGGCGAACAGCAAATACAGTACACCAGCGTTGCTCATCTACTAGGTCAGAAGGCCGGCGACACTAGAGGTTGCGGATTTGTTCCCGTTCAAAGCCATGCTTTTTAAGATTAGCAAACTATAATAACAAAAAAATAATGTTTAAATACAATAAATTAGCAAATACAATAATACTAATTATAAGTACGCTTGTTTCTATCGTTGTTGGGAGTCCAAGAAACAATTCATTGCACATGAATAGATAACCTGCACTTATATGCAGCCAACATGAGAGAAGTTCTTACAAGCGAGTAGGGAGCACAGTCGAGATGTCACACTTACGTATTTGACTGCAGCGAATATTCTGTTTCTAATTACAATATGCTAGACATGTATGCGATTTGCATATTTATAAGTCGAGCCGTCCCAGGAAAATCTAGGCATTGGCCGTATTGACCATAATATGTGAGTCTATATTTATTGGCCATGTTATGTGTGTATTTATCAAACAAGGTGGCTTGGTGGTGGCAAAGCCAGTGAGTTGAAGGTCTGGCCCGGCTACTCGTAAATTGGTTTCCATGGTTTCCATTTTAGACACGGTAAATTCCGGAGTGAGCTATAACCGTCCACGATCTCAGATGAAAAACGGGGAGCACAGATGCCTCAAGAACAGAGATGGTGCATTACCATCCACCTTCTCCCTCGTCTCCCCAGTTATGAGTATGTATTCCTTTGTAAGCGTGTAGTGTATATATATATATATATATATATATGAGGCGAGTACTGCCGAGTGTGCAAATGTATTGTAAATGATTAATAAATTATCGCAATATTTTATATATATATATATATATATATATTTTTTTTTTATATATATATATATATATATATAAGTAAATACAAATCGATATAAGGTAGCGCGCAATCAGCGCAGTTCATCGCGCAGAAACGTTAGCACGTCAGTTAGGGCCCGCCATTGCTTTGCCTTACGTCGGCGTGCAGCGCATGAAAATGGTTGTTGTCGTTGTTGCTGTCGTCGGCGTCGCCGTCGTCGTCGTCGTCGTTGTTTTCGTTGCTGTTGTCCTCCCCGTCGGCGGTGACCATAGGACAGCGGCGGTAGACGCGCGTGTGGATGCTGGCCGTGGCGTGCATCGCCCAGCAGGCGGCCAGCATGGCGGTGGCGGCGCCGAGCACCGCCCACATGAGCACGTGCGGGTGGCTCTCGATGTACGAGCCGACGAAGAGGGGCGGCGCGAGGGCGCCGAACGTCACCATCGTCATGATGATCGACATGAAGTCGTGCGACAGCGCCACGTGGCCCGACAGCCACGCGGTCGCCGAGCCGAACAGCGGCGACAGGCAGGCGCCGAGCGTGAACGCGCACGGCCACAGCACGCGCTCGTCCGGCACGAACGTCAGCAGCGCCGCCGACGCGACCAGGCCCAGCTGGAACGTGTTCATCATCTGCATCGGCGACAGCCGAAGCGACAGCGGCACGGCGACGACCCGCGCCAGCGTGAAGCCCACGTAGAACAGCGACACGATGTAGGCGCCCGTCGAGCGTGACAGCGCGTAATGCTGCACGACGTACGTCGGCAGGAACTTGCCGACGGCCACCTGGCCAGATGGCCATGATGATGACGATAATAATGATTATGATGATGATGGTGATGGTGATGATGATGATAGGTCGCCATGACGTCGGCGTTCATAGGCCGAAACGGGAACGTGTGACAGTTAGTTAGGGAACGTGTGACAGGGCGCACGTGTGAAATTGTCCAGTTATATATTTATATGGGGTGTTCTAAAAATCACTTTATATTTTTAAAATTAGGAAAAAATTAGAACGTGTGACAGAGCGCACGTGTGAAATTGTCCAGTTATATATATATGGGGTGTTCTAAAAATTACTTTCTATTTTTAAAATTAAGAAGAAAATAAATAAATAAACAATTAGATTTAAAACATGTAAATAAAGATTTAACTTTAATATATATATATATATATATATATATATATATAAGTCCAAAAACCCTTCAGCAATCCGCCTTTTCAGTAAAGCACCCAGTTGCGCTGAACAAATTCACAAATGGAACGTCACTTTACGGAATAACGCTTATGCAAATTCATCATGAATATGGTCAGGCTCGGGCGAGTTGTTTATGTTACTAGTTGACAATTTACACTCGTCATAACTGGCCCAGCGAGAGAACTTAATCAACGCACGTGTGCAACAGTTTTACATAACAGGTCCAGCAGATGGTGTGCCAAAAAATGGAGGACCACAGAGTGTTCGTCCAGCGATTGTTCACCCAATAGTGAATGACAAGCGTTGTCGCAGCACGATTCTCGCTTATCTTTGGTCGACTTTAGGCGTTATCGATGCGATGAACTGTGCTCTAACAAGATTTTACGAAGATTTCACAGCCACAAGTCGTCAGACTTTTAGTTTTTTAAACATACATTTTACGCTAATCCTATGATCAATTGAGGCCACCATTGAAACGTCAAAAATTGCTCCATAAAAGGACATCCCATATACGGTTTGTAAAAGAATTTACTATCTCACTGATAGAATATTTCAATTTTCCTAATTTTAGACGCTAGCATGACATAGACATCGGGCAACATTTAGAAGAAATGTATGCATATAATTTGAGAAAAAATCTTATCTAATAGCTATATCCCATTGCACGACCGAGCAAGATGGCTTAGTGGCAAAGCCTTTGCCTTGCATTCGGGAGGACTGGGTGCGAGACCCAGACCGGCCACTCTTAAATTGGTTTGCATGGTTTCCAATTTAGACAAGGTAAATACCGGAGTGGATTAAAATTAGCCATGACATGAACAACCGTACGCGGGCAATAGCGTTACGGAAAAATCTAAACAAAAAAGATCGGCTCTAACGTGGATGTCCCTTTGTAGATCATTAAGAGGTCTGGCATTCAGAACATGTTTAATGTGACATCCCCACACTCGAAGACGAGAAAGGATTAAATAAGTCAACTATACATACTATCAAAGATTAGCAGTACACAGTCGGAATATAATATAATATAAATAGCAGCGCTTTGACATAGAAAGCTCATAATCATTACCTTCCTGTCTTTCGCAGCTTACCTCAAGGACGACGGATACAAGCGTGTATATTCCGATGAGGGTTACAAGCGTCCACTGATACCTGGGTGATGTAGGCAAGGTGGCCTCATCTTCGTTGGCAGGCTGTTCCGGCTTCACATCTCGAGGGTCTATGAAGTATGATAGAATCATCAGTGCTCCATTGAACAAGGCAAACGAACCTAAGATCCAGACCCGTCACCACAGAGAAATGCAGTCAGACTATAGAACACACTTTTTTGAAAAATACTCGAGCACACTTCGTACATACCCTGTCTTCTAAATAAAAACGTTTGGTTGCGTATTAATACAGCATGTAATACACAGCAATAACTGTCTTATACCCTGGTCAGAAACACTGGCTAAGGGGCATTACATTAGACTGTCTGCGGTAGTCCGTGAACTGAAACAGTACCTTTGATTTTCCGAAGACTACTATAAATCGAAGACGTACATCTTTTTTCTGCAGAAGCCTTTTGCCTGGCCAAGTAGATAATTTGAGAAGCTAGTCACAGTGAGCGAGGTACCCCTAATAAGGAGCTTATTTGTTAAATTGCACCATTGCAGTATTTTTTAATTGCATCATCACACCACTACAAAAGACTCATTCTGTGCTTTTTGTGATGTTAGCCATATTTTCTAAGCCTATATTTTGTTTCAAGTTTGTCGTTTACTACCAATAAAGCTAATAGTATGCCGTATTAACAAGTACACAAAGATAATAAATAGTTGTACGAGTACGTAAACTTTTAGATAATTAGAAACATCTGTTTTTTGTTTAGTATTCGAGACTTTGACGCCAAGTCGTATGTTTAATTTCGATACGACGCATGGCTGACGGACACAGCACAGCATAGAAATGTGTGATGTAACTATATATAAACAAAGGCCGCCTTATGTACGTTGGTGCTGCACACGTGCAACGGACCCGCACTTTTAGAGGACTTAGTACAGCAAATACAAGTTCGACCGCGGCACAGTAGACGCATACAAACAACATGGACAAAGCCGTAGCTGAAACTTGATAAATAAGAATTTTACAAAGCGACCCGTTTTCCTTAGCAGCAGGTAGACATAGGATTTGCAACAAAACAGAGCAATGATTTGCAAAGTATCCCTGGCATAACTACCACCAGTAACTCTGTCTAAAAAGAAACTATTATCAACTAAACCACTGTGTATGTAAATATTGTAGTGAAATGACTATGTTTACGCCGTTATGAGCTGATGTAGCGTTCCGTGGCGTACTTGAACAGCACAACCCGTAGTTATTGTGTGGGACTGCCAATAAGGGTTTAAACAAAACAAAATTAGTTTTAACTAATATTGGATTTTTTTAGAAAGAAAGCCCAAGTTGATCTAAAACTTCAAGTTTGACTGGGTAATATTTAGTTTGGTAACAACTAAAGCTTAACATCAACCCATATGCATATATAATAGTCTGCCCTTGGTGCTGCACCGCGAGACATTGCGCTGGAGAAACTTGGTCATTATGGTATTGGTCAACCAATACTACGACGCCTGGCAGGAATGCTCCAAGCCAACCTGATCACTCCTAATGACGGAATGTGCAAGCATGACCCCTTCGAGCAGACCACTGGATACCCTCAGGCCAACAACGTTAGTCCCTTACTCTTAATCTTTTCGAACAGATCAAGGGCCTGCAAAACACCGTCGACGTAGTGCTGTACGCAGACGACATCGTCCTATGCAGTAGGGTACAGAAAAATCTTCAGGGCGCTCTGAACAACTTGCAGCAATTCTGCTTCAACAAGCAGCTTTGCTTTAACGCCCTCAAGACAATAGCGGTTAAGTTTCGAGGAGGAGGGCGACTCGCTGCCCACAATCCGATTTGTCTCCGGGACTTCACAATAGAGTATGTGAGCCGATTATACCATCTGGGCGTTGACCTCACTGTTAGAGGAAGAGCATTAAAACCTGTATAGCCGAAAGCATTGCGAAACGTATTTCGGCAATACTATCTCCCCAGAAGTTGTCCCAAGCGATAACATTGGTCCTGTTCAACATGAATACTGTCTCAGCATCTTCATACGGCATCACCCTGGTTTGAGACGATTCGACAATCGGACAGCTAAAATATCTCTATAAGGTCAAAGCAACCAGTCACAAAAGGGCTCTCGGGTTATCCCGCAAAGCGCGTAGTGCTGGAGACAATATTTGCTGCCGGTTCAGCCCCGGAGGGGCAATGATGAGCTCCCAACTGCCATAAATGCCTGAAAAGATGCCTGACCATAAATGCCTGACCAAATAATGCCTGAAAAGACCCTTGACACCGACGGCACACCCTCTGGAGTAACCAAACTATTTGTTAAGCGGTGGTACGTTTTGTCGCTTCTCAAAATATGAACATTTACTTTTACGCTCAACACCCATATATCAACCGTAAGAATGTACACGTTACAGGGATCATTTTGGTATCAAACCGATGGTAATTTAATTCGTGATACGATTACAGTAAGCCGTTTTTCCGGCTTGTGGTAATCATATTACGAATGGATTATCGATATTGCGGACACACGGGATTCTATGGAGGTCAGGTAGCGGAGCATAACAGAGCAGAGCCGTTGACGGCTAGTTTCTAAATGTATCCTAAACATTTTAAGAAAGTTGTTTTTAATTATAGCCTATCCTCCGTTCCCCGCGGGCTTGGAGTCGCCGTGAAGTATATTTCCAATGCACTGAGGGCTGGACATGTTGAGGGATTGGGTTTTCGCCACAGTCGTTGTGGCACCATGAGCTCTGACTCTCAGCGGTTTATCATCGATTCTTAATGAGCATCGGTCAACGAAAATTCGATCACAACAGGGATTAAACCGGCGACACCCCCCGGTAGATGACAACCATGACTAGCGCAATAGCTAGCTGAGTTGGATAGAGCAGATTTGTTTCGACTTATCAATTGACCGTTTCGTTATCTTGCCATTGCACTATTTGTGAGGTAATATTTAGCAATACACATCGACCAACAACAGGAATTAAACCGGCGATACCACGGTAGGTGGCCACCATGACTTAGCTGAGTTTGATGAAGAAGGATGTTTCTAAATTTATCAATGGATCATTTCGCTATCTTGCAATCGCACAATTTGTGGAATATACATAATTCGACAAGCGATATCGGTTTACCACTAAAATTACTAGTCTCATTTCTAAACAAGTTTTCTTCTTTTCACCCTTAAGCATCCTCCCCCCATTCCAGTATTTTTTTAAAATATATATATATATATATATATATATATTTTTTTTTAATATATATATATATATATATATATATATATATATGCGTTATTATATGTCGATGTTCGATTTGTGTAGGCATTGCTTACCGACAAGAGCGTAGGGAATGTGAACCTGCGAGTTTAACGGACTCGGCGTAACAATTCCGCTGTCGTTAGCCTCTGCCTCCGGCAGTAGATTCATTCCGTCGAGCGGTAGGTTACTTTCATTAAAGAGATTGTTGAACACTTCAGAAACGTTGAGGCCGTGCGCAAGGCGATGGCTCAGTGGGGCTGAACTGTTACTGTCGGTCTCGTCAGAGTCGGCTCTAATATTCAAAAGAAAAGAGGAAACGTACATGATACAGGTCAGATTAAGTGAATGACGTTGCATCGACAGATTATTTTTTAATACGGAATTTCTCAATGATATATATATATATACATATATATAACACAAAATTGTTCATACAAGCAGTAGACGTTTAATGGCGTATGGTCCCGCTATGTTGGAATCCTAGAGTGTATGGAGGAAGTAGCCAGTTTCTCCGTAAAATACAGCAACATGTAATTTATATTTAACTTCAAATAATAACAGTACTTGTCTTGATCCCAATTAAGAATGATTCATATTATGTGGCAAAATGCGCCGCAGCCCAAGGGTGTGATTTAAAATATGTGGCTGATTGCATTGACTGAAAAACTCCGCATGCACAAAAATGTCTACTATAGTATAAACGACAGTTTTTGCAGTTCGCATATGAATATATATATATATATATATATATATATACATATTTATATATATATATATATATGTACAGTATGCCAGGAAATTTGTTCAAAAGCAATAGGAAATTGTAGAGCTCGTTAAAGCAAATATTGTTTAAGTGTTTATTCGGAGTGAGAGTGAAATTACTAAAATCTGTGATAGTTGTCTTGTTGCCCGACATAGGACTACAAAATATTCAGAAATCAAGCGCACCGACCTGTTCGTGAGATAATGTTGCTTCATCTAGCTAAAAGATGCGACATGGTCGTGTAGAAAAGAAATCGCAGAAATTTAATGTATATTATTAACCTTCACGCCTAATACCTGAAAAGCATAACCCGATGACCAATCACAGCGCTAGTCAAAACTAACACATAGACACAGATGTGCATTTTATGACGATTATTTTGTTGGCGATCTAACCCGACGCTGTGTAATAATGATTGGTTTTCCGGAGGGCATGTTTACATAGAATCCATGCATAAATTACCTCTTCCATCAGATCAGTTCCCAATATCACCCAATATCGGCATACCCGCCGGAAGACTTTAATTACTCCGCAACAATAAATCGGATCACCGCATGTCTTGTATCAAAATAATCGAATGAGCAATCTATGTTTAGGCGCTGTGAATAGTCGCAGGGTTATGATTGTGAGGTATTGGGCGTGAAAGCTAATAATGCACTTCAATTTTTACGACTACTCTTTAACACGACCTTGTCGCATCCTCCAGCCGGTCGTATGTCCTTTAGATGAAGAAGAATTTGAGAGTGGTTGTCTTGCACATTTTGTACTCCTTGTCGGACAACAACACCCACGTCACACTTTAGTAATTTCACTCTTACTCAAAAAAAGATTTCTCAGTGACCATGCTCCATAGGAAAAAAACTATTTGTTTTAGTGAGCTCAACAATTCGCAATATTGCTCTTGACAAACTTTCTGGGCTCTCTATTGATATATATATATATATATATATATATATATATATATATATATATATATATATATATATATAAGACGCAATTAAACGTCTTGTGATATATAATAATTAGTAACGTAATATATATTTAGCGTTCTGACACCACGAGTGGCTTACCGCAAGCTCACTTATATATCGCTATAGACGCGAGCTAACATATCCGGTTAAACATCTAGACATTACAGACCATGGTTAACCCGAATTATCCTTTCGAAGAGGGTAGGTCTTTAAGGCTACGTTTCTAAGCTGTCGATATTCATGCTCGCTGGTATGTACAAAGACCATAGAGATCAACTCGTTGCATAAATGTATTTTTCCTAAGCATTGCGAAACATAGGAGGAAAACCACGTAGATGCCCACACAAACCATCTACAACGTTCGTCTTGCGTACTTGTGACCACTGACTCCATTTACCGTATCATCATCGTCTAGTTTGCCCTGCCAAATTTCTTACTAATATTTTTCGACAATCTGATACTTTTGTTTTTGCCACCCTGACGTTTATGATAATTAATCGATTTGTTTTTCGTTTGATTAGTGTCTATACACATATTACCACTTTATACCAGGAGCGCATAACGCTGCAGTTAACGCAATTACCGCAATTATCTCTAGTCGGAATGAAGTTTATCTACCTGCATATAAAGATCAACAATATTGAGAACGATGAAATATAGTTAAGTATGTATGTAAATACATAACAGAATAAGAAGCCACAAAAGATACAGAATGGACAACATTCCTGACAATACTTAGCATATCATCACTCTTTTTGACCATCAGGTAGTGGACTCTTCGAAAACCCCACCACAAGCAAGCCTGGGCGATAAACTCTTCGATGGGACTGCCCCTATATATAAAGCCTGTTAGCGACATGTGTGCATAAATTATGAAGCGACGACTTTGTCTAAAGTGAGTGCCTGCTCACGTCACTGACTGTGATCAGGAATGCAACCTTTGACCTTCTTCTAAATCCATATTCATGTATTTACTGTTCTGCCGCACTGCCACTAGCATTAGAAAAAAAGTGTGATGACAAAAAAATGTGTTAGAATTAGCGTTGTTACAACGTATCATTATTTTAAACGTTGTTATGAAAATAAAAATGCGTTAACCTATGTCCTACTCGACATCTAGTGTAGCAATTTAATGCATTTGCACTACAAAATAGATGAATAAATTGATCGTCACCGACAATATTCGTATCCACCTTATCTCATATTAGTAAAACACCATATAAACACCGCTGCATGAACCGAAAGCATATGTGGGCATTTAATTACCGCAGATGCGATGGTAGCCTTCCTGACCCTCTCCTTGGATGTGTGATAGAATGCTGCTACCGCTTGTTGATAAAGTGAGTAGAAGAAGAAGAAAGAAGTATGTGAATTTGTTTACCAGTTTTAATTCCGTTTCCCTGATATAAAGAAGACTTGGCCCAGCGGCCGCCCCTTTGCAATTTCATGGTTACTGTCTTTTACAAATTAAGCCTTCTTTATCCATGCATGTGATTAGTCGATCTATGGCGTGTTTAGCTCTAAAAAGGCCCCATAAGATGACCACATCATCTGCGTATAGCAAAATTTTAGCCCACTTCCTGTGGGCTAAAATTTTCTCAATCAGTGCTTACCTGCTCTGGCAGTCTACCCAGAAGTACGGAAAACAGCAGTGGGTTTAGTTCATCACCTGCGCAACACCTTGGTTTGAGTTACCTTCCCTGAAATATCGACCCCGTTACCAATCAGCACCGTGTTTTGTTTTAGGATGCTGATAAGTAACCTCAGCATCGCTCCAGGCACTCTCATTTTTGCCAGCTTTTCAACTATCTTATCCCTTGATGCCACGTAGCAGCTGCCCAACTGCTGAGTGAGTTGATCTTCCTCTTCTAAAAATGTGCTGCTTCTTTGGTATTTCCATCCTCTCCTTTAAAAAGACCCAGTCTTCTTGCTATTATTCCTGAGAATATCTTGTACAGGCAGTTTTTATTGTTATTCCCCTCTAAGCATCTAGTTCCGTTTCTACTCTTCTATGGTTGGAACCGACATCAATCGTCGTTTTCCCTAGCGTTTAAGCATATATACAATAGAGCTTGCCAGCATGGTGCGAGAACTAGGGTATCTTTCATATGTTCGTTTCTTATCAAATACTTTCCGTGCGATTTCCCCCCGTGGTGCTCTGTCGATTGCTTCCATCACTTCCACGTTTCTGTTGACTCCGTTTTTGCCGGTTGCATATAGGTAGCCACAATTTCTAGTTTATATGACGGTACTGCAATCAGAATTGCTACTACCAATGCATGGTACCCATAGAACACCCGTATATCATACTACTCTCGCGCCCAGGTCTTCGTCAACGTGAAATCGTCTACTCCGTTGTATACGTCGTCCCCGGGGTAGATCTAACACCCCCTTTCTTCACAGTTCCACATCACTATTTGAGCACTTGCATCCACTACGTATCCAAATGTAATATTATCTTGTTGTATCTGCTGGTTCTTGCACGCGAGTGTCCCGTTCGCTGTCGTCTTTAGATGTCAGGTTCATTTGCAATAAGATTACTTTGTCGTTGCACGATTTACGCTTCTGTCCTCCCGTGTAGGTCTGTCCTATCAGCGTTATTAGTCGTGGGTGGCAGCATAAGCGAGGTGGCTAACGTGGCACCCGCCAGTCTTCCCAGAATGCTCGGGATAACTTACTGAATGGTCCTAGCCACCTTCTGCGTGATGATATCTTTTCATATCGGCATAGTCGTTGAAATCACTATATCTACACTATACTATCCACTTTCAGCAGCAGCACCTGCTGTTCATTTAAATTATTTCCGATGCTCTTAAGTGGGGCACTTTTTACTGCGGGATCCTTTTGTGGTTCGGGTCATTGAGGTCGCCTCGTTGATCTTGACCCCAATATTTACTACAGAGAACTAGGTGCGCCTTGAAAAGTTGTCAGATGTCTGCATGTGGCCCACAGGTGTGCAAAGTGGTACCAACAGGGCATCTAAGCTTTTTCCACTACTATTTTAGGACAATCTTTGTATTATTCCCATGCGCTTCAGCCTATGTGGACATGAGCCCTAGACGGCTTCATGTTCTCTAAAATACAGACTGCATCGAGGCTGAGCTTTGCAATATTTTCTCAGGTGCTTCGCAGCGCCACACTTGCTGTATCGCGGTTTAGGAAGTTTGCAGTTGGCTGCAAACTGATTTATATTGTATTTTTTAAAACAACCTCAGCTAAGAAATCTTTTCCTGCTAACGTTAAAATAAGTTGTTCGGAGATCAATACGATTTGTGTATTCGCGTCTTAGTTTTCACCCTCATATATATATATATATATATATATATATATATATATATATTTGAATTTATGTAATAGTGGAAACTTCAAGCTCAATGAAGAGTTATTGAACTTAAATAAATTTGCCGTCTGGAGAAAACGGTTCCATAAAAAATATATTTATATGTATGTATATATATGTCCATCTATATATATATATATATATATATATATATATAAATATAAATAAATATATATATATATATATATATATAAATAAATATATATATATGTTAACTAGTATTTGATTAATACACATATGTGCTTTAGCTTTTCTACACTTTCGTCAGCAGTATTGCTTTTTTAAACGGTTGGAGGTGATACAGATCACATGATTTTCCGCATAGATTGCATTCGCACTCGCTCGATGCAACCCATTTCGTATGTATATGAACATATGAAATCTATGTATTGCAAACCCGTAATGAAGTACCTGTTCTTACAATATGGACATTCCAGTAGTTTGTGGCCATTGCTCTGGTCTCATTAAAACGCCAATTAACATTCGCAAACGTATATTCCTATTCAGCAAGACGACTCTCAAAGGGCCTCCGTTCTTGCTAAAGCAAAACTGGTTCTAAGGTCCTTCACAAAGGGTGGTGCCGGGGCCAACAGATCTACAAGCCGGTTGCGGCTAGTGCGGTGGACTACTAGCACTCTTTTTAGAAAATTGGCTTTGAGTTTGTCGAGTACTGTCAGATTTGCTTCCTATAGGTGACGCCATATAACCTGTATCCCGTAACCCGCCATTAGTGCAATATTTAGATACAAATATATATATATATATATATATATATATATATATATATATATATATATATATATATATATATATATATATATATATATATACGAGTATATATATATATAACCCCAGAAAACGCATACAATCGAAAGTAACACATAGCAGGAAAATAATTTAGACCACTGTGAGTTGAAGCTTAAATTTTCCTAAATTGACATCGCTGGCCGCGTACTGCTTTCTGCTATTATGTACATAGGATCTGGAATTATTGGAACGCGTTCGTAACTTCGACCTTTTCTCGATTATGAACTCGCATTCTCAATTTTTTCTCTCGGTTGTGTTTCTGTTGTCGCGTTTGCAAATTACGTTTACGCTAAGAATACGTTCGTGACGTTGCCTTTAACATGCTACGGCGGTTGGACTCGAAACGACGGCTCCAATACTTGTAAGTCGAGTAACTCCTTTCGCATTTGTCTGTCTCTCCCCTATATATATAAATATATATACATATATATATCGTCTGCGCTGGGTTGTCTTGCAATTGATCTGAAGTCACATGTTCTGGGTCATTAGAGGAAGGGGCAATTGTGAACAAAGGCAAGCTCGTTCGTTGCTCAATTCGTTGCTGGGTCGTTCATCCATGATCAGCGGAAAGTGTACTGGCGACAGAGAAAGAGAGCGCGCTACAGCACACAAATGGGAAAACCACAGAGGCCACAGAGTCGCGGGCGATTACTGACGGAGGTGGAAGGCGTCAGTTCTTAGAGTTCTCACGATTGCATAATAGATAATAGTCATAGTTGAAAGGCTAAATTGACGGATTGAAGGATAAATGCGGCGAAAGATCAGCTAGTTGGATGGGCGGATAGACGGCGGATGAACATACAAGCTGCAAACAAAATGACATCAGCGATCTGTGGCTCAAAAGATCGCTGATGTCCGTTCGTGATTGTCGGTAGACGACAACGACGACACGCAATGCCAACCATTGTTGTTGTTCTTGTTGTGTCTTCGGACAACGTACAACGCTACAACGAGTGTGGCTTTCACAGCAGCAATAACGTCCGGCCAACGATGAGCTTTATTTCGTTTCCACGTCGGGGACTCGACACTTTCACCCCTCGCCCACCGTATGAGATCCGTAGTCATCATACACTGAACGACCTTGGCTTCCTGTTGTTGTTGTTGATGATGTTGTTGTTGTTACTTTGAATTGGAAAAACAGTAGCTTGTTTGAAATACTCCTAGGATAGACACCTTATTTGATTTTGGCGAAAGCATTTTTGTTCTAACAAAGGCCACTATGTAGGAAGTGACTAAGACATCGCATCAGAATGTACCTTCCCGCGGTTTTGTACATATGTATGTAAATATATATATATATATATATATATATATATATATATATATATATATATTTGGAGAATTGCTGTCTCATGAGCTGTGAGACAGCAACATTTACTCATGATCTATCAAAACGAATTTAAGCTGTAACATGCGACCGGCGCGAGGAAGAATATTTGCGGTAATAACTATTCTAACTGGATCATTGGCGCTGTAAGTTGATGAGAACCTGCTTACACATTCAATAATAATACACCGAATCTGCTCGCCGTCAAGGTGTCGCTGTTTTTCGCCACAAAGTTGAAAGTGACGCTAACGTTGGGGTAGGCTATCAAATTCGCAGGCTCTCTTGCATACCAGTCTTTTCCCAGCTCTTTTCTCTAAATAATCTTGTTCCATTTTCTAATGCGGATGATCACTAGCCATCAGCTCTAATAATCACTGCGTTCATCAACTTGAAATTGCTCCCGCGTGCGGCTTAGCAACAACAACAACAGCAACAGCAACAACAACAGCAACAGCAACAGCAACAACAACAACAACAATGACGACGACAACTACGGCTGTAGTGTACGTAAGATCGCGTACGTAAGAGATGTTTCAGACTGCATAACATATTTAAATCTATGTTTGTTAAATCTATGGCCACATTACTGGCCCGATGCACAATTAATAACCCGATGCTGGTATGAAGCCAGGTCGCCTGGCCCGGCCAGCAGCCATCTATCTATCTATTACGGTTCGGTTCGGCCGATACAGCAAACAGGAAATTCCGAGCTAGCGAGGTGCGGCTTGCTGTTGCGGCAGCAAACCGCGCATCTTTAAAAGGTGAAAGATCAGAAACCAACAACAAACAATAACGATACGATACGGTTTCAATACGGTTATCTGTCTATCGCCGCCGGAACTTCGCGTAGACAGACAGACAGCACAAACCCAGAAAAGGGGGGGGGGGGGAGAAAAGAGGCAGGCGATAGACAGAGGTAAGGACGTACCATGACGTCAAATGACGGGGCACGAAGCAAATGTCAAACCAAGGCTATTAAACCGTCTCGTTGCTTGTGTCAGGCACAATGCCCGTCTGTAATAACTCGTGTTGCAGTTGTTGATGCCTATGCTGCTGTCAGCCACCTTTTTAAACGCCCTTTGAATCAATATTTATAGACACGGCGTGTGTGCTTGAACAGAAGGCAACAATTGTGGCACTTAAAACGCCGGCTAAAGAATATATGTATATATATATATATATATATATATATATACATACATACATATAAACGTTTATTGACATGTATATGTAAATATATATGCCTTTGTAAACATATGTGTGTATATGCATATGTACTGAAAAATATGTTTATGTTTACTTATGGCGGGTATGCAGGGCGAACGACCCGCGCCATTTGAAAATAGCCTTTGCGGCCCGCGGACTTTATCACGTTCTATGCGGCGGAGAAGGCATGTGTATGTCTGGCAATTCAATTCATATTGGAAGTAGAAAAATTATAGAATTGTATAACGTTCTATCCAAGCTCATATGTGCAGCATGCAGTAAACACGATTTACCCAATACAGGGGTTAATAATTAAAATTTGTACATATAATTATTTCTACATATGCATATATTCTATGTATGTACATATATTGCGATATGCATGCGGTGGCTAGCCGCACTGTAAACACAACATTTTAGAAATTAACTTCGTAAAAATCTACTGTCTAACAAATAGTGTGATGGTAGCTACGTACGGGGTTTCGTCTTAACCGCGTACCTTCACGCGTCTGGAGTCATTGCCCCTCCGTTATCATCATCAATATCTAGTTTCCCCGTACTGGCATCTATTGTTTTTGATTCGTGACGTCATTTATTAGACTCAATTGTTGTTTCATTCTTTTACTGGTTCAGACTAACTAAATTATATAACTCAAACTACACTTCAGAGAGCAGAGAATTTATCCCATATCAGACTTCCAGCTATCTGCCGCATTTCCCGCCCGAAGCTCAGCAAGCTTGTCCACCAAAAAGCTGCTGAAACGGGATTTGAGAACCTCGTAGGCTTAGGGAAATAAATATCTACAGAGTCCTACGATGACCTAATTGTCTCTTAGAATTACCAACACCTATTTTCTGAGACATTAACCTCAGCAGACAAAGCTCGGCTGCCTGCAGCCATCCAGAAAGAAGCCAATAAGTGGCTCCAAGCCACCCGTTCTCAAATATTGTCACTTTACTTGATCACCAAAGCTTTTATTTGTGGATCAATTTGAGGTTGGACTAAACGAAGCAAGCTAACTTAGAAGCGCCATTATTTGCGCGGAGCACAGATGGAGATTTGGTGGACACGCTGGCTTTTCTGCAGTAGAAGCGAAGCACGGTTAAGCTGTCACAACGAAGTAAACAAGATTACAGTTCAGACCTTCAAGTTGGCTTCAATGATATGCATCCATGCAGAGCCAGTTGGCCTTCTAAGAAGCGACGGCATAAGACCAGACGGTCTCACCTTTATCCCGTTTGAAAGGGGAAATGCGTTTGTTTGGGATGCGACATCATCCACCGTCTTGCGCTTCAAACCTGGAGGCTAGTGCACCCGTAGGTAGCTCCACGGGACGCAAGGCTATTAGTGAACAAATTATGCTCAGCGCGCCAACGAATTGGTTTTTGTGTCGCTAGCATTTGAAACATTCAGGGATACTGGCTCCGAATCATAGTCGCTGATTTTAAATATTGGCAAACTAATCGAAGCGGCGACAGGGAAGAAAAAGCTCTCGATTTTCTGCTTTAAGGGCTATCACTGGCGGTCCAGCGCAACAATGGGCAGCAATAATGGGTACAATAGGAGGCTGCCTCGAGGACAAGGTCGACTGATAGCGCTCCTCACACACACACATGACCTGTAATTTTTTTATGGATCGTCTTTCCCGGATGGCAAACTTATTTAAATTCAGTAATTTCTCATTCAGCTTTGAATTTCTACAATTACAGATTTTCAACAATTGCAACAACTAAGTACATTGTGTGGAAAAGACTATCGCCCGTGTCTGCCCGCTCTTGTAAATGTGTTAACATCCTACATAATATGAAACGGTGTTTATTAGATTTTTAGTGCTTTAATTGTGCTAGAAGACTCATTTAAATACATATGTATTTAATATATCCGGCGAAATTAACCAAATCTGTTGTTTGAGCTCGGTTTTGCATTTCGTATTAGATAACTCTAACACACATCTAAACAGATGAGGAAATCTGGCACTTATGCTTACCGGGCGATAATTAAGCATCGAATAGTTTGTTACAAGCCTTGTATCTGGGTGTGTTACAACATTGTTTACAGCACTTCTGTTAAGATAAGCTTTATTAGAAGTAGCCTCAAAAGAGGTACGATTTCTGCTAGACCAATCCAAATATATTTCGTATGCATGGTCTCTAAAGAGTTACTATTGGTTTGATATTCGATTGAATTCAGTGTAAAAAATATATATATATATATATATATATATATATATATATACGCTGACACAGAACGAGCCCGCCTGAGAGCAATGTTAGCTAGGGACAATTTACAACGTTTTCTATGACAATGCAGATGAGGATTTGTGTCGGCCTTCGATTGGCCGCAACATTGATAGAACCCTATCAGTGCGCATGCGGGGAATCGGTTATCTGGCGTAAACGTGCCGACGATAGCTTACAGAACCAGATCAAAGGTGCAAGACCTTATATATATATATATATATATATATATATATTATGTTTTGTTTTCAAAATCAAACTTTGGCAAAGTCACATAGTAAGCAACTGGACGCTATAAATATGCCTAGCTCTATAAAAGTAATAGAACCACTAGATATAATATACTGTTTCCTTCTATAAAAACTAAAGATGATTTCTTGGCACGATACAGAGGCAGTGCTGTTATCATACGTCTTTGAAGCACATAGAGCGCGTTCGCTGACATTTTTAATTATTGCTCTCTCTTTCTCTATGAGGTAAAGTGGAAAGTGGCTTAATTGAACGAAGGGCAAATAGCACGAATAATCTATTACTTACTCGTGATGCGTGAGATAGGGTTCTGCAATGAGGGGCGACATAAAAGCGCCGATCCCGTAAGTCAGATGAAGTAGCTGGATAATTGGCGCCACATTTGAAGCCCACATACCCACAATCCACACGTACGCGCCTGTGCAGAACAAAAACTTATTTTAGTCGGACTACATTCACTAAGAATTTAGTGCAACCTACTACTTGTCTAAACGAAACTAACCGACAGAGTAGCCGGTAACTGCAAGAAATATTCGTTAAGAGACAACTGACCGAAACGATTAAAGTTAGAACAATGTTCCTCGATAGATATATATATACATATAATTCAGTATTTTCATATATGTATTATTAACTGTAACTATTAGTAGTAACTAACAATCGCAGTTTAACACGTGTTACATAAATCGTAGCCAAGTTTATCTGAGCGTATAGTTATAACCGGTACGAGATCTTTCACAGCATGGTCATACATGCATATTTACATCTATATAGATACTTATCTAACCAGATAAGTAATTATATACTAATCAGAATGATGTGCGTTTTCTCAAGAACTGCCTTCTGTAGCGTTGATGCCCCCATTCACTTCGGCCAGTGGCCTTCATCCGCCTGAGTCACGGGAAATTCTCATCAAATTCGAGGGAGGCATTTGTACACACTCGCTAGATTATGACGTCCCTACGGTGTACCACCCGTGCTTCTTTAAATGAAAGGTCTGACGGTCAACACCAGGAAGTGTAAACGAATAAATTGCTGGGGTGGAAGAACATATATTTTGATAGTTAGCTGGCCATTTTTTTTGGGACGCTATACGACTTTTTAGCACGAATTGCGACTTTTTTTTTCTTTTACCACGTTTAGTTCTTAAACTGAGAGATAATCGCTTCAATGGCCAATTTTTATTTTTCATCATCACAGATGTTTTTAGAATGAAGCACACGTATCGTGCTTATTACTGATGACAGAGAAATATAGAGAAAAAAAAATATATATATAAATATAGAGAGATACTTCAATCAGTTGAACGTTCTGGTCTTAAGCTTGAGTCTCCACCCACTGCTCATAAGTACATAGTTTTTAAGTCCAATGAAAAATAACGTTATTAGCATGCACATTGCCTTTATGTGCGTGCGTATTTGTACTACGCCTCATATTTATGTGATAATAAATGTATATACAAAAATATTTGATATATAAATGTATATACATATATATTTGATATATAAATGTATATACATATATATGTATAGACGTGTGCGTCGATATGTATGTAGACGTGTATTGTTGACGTACCAATTTCAACGATGCCCACGCCGCATCCGGAGCAGAAGGTGAGAGCGGCAGTGGCTGCCGGTGACCCACCTAATGGTATGAGGATATTCGAGACACCGATGAGGAGCATAAAGGATATGATCACCCTCTGAGCGCTGAAGTATTTGAAGATCACCAACGCTGCGAAGTATTCGGGCGCAAATAATCGGGTTTGCGTACAGGGAGTCATCGCCACGCACACGCACGGTGCCGGAAGAGGCACGAAATACCGGACCATCGACGTGTAAGTGAAGATCAAGAAAGGAAGAGGTACACAACAACAATAATTACACAAACAATAAGAACAACAACTACGACAACAACAACAACAACAACAATAGGCAACAACAACAATAGGCAACAACAACAATAGGCAACAACAACAATGGACAACAACAAAAACAACCACAGACTGCTACTACAGTTGCCCATTTGCGGGCCGCCGCCCCTTGGCCGAGTCGAACTGCACGTAGCAATAGGTTGACTGCCTACCGGAGGCGCACCCCGTACCAGTTAATTAACGACGATGACTATTTTTAGTACTATATCAATACCTATTCACAGATGTTACATAAACAACCATCAGCATGTGGTATTATGTTTCATGTGAGGACAAAAAAATTAAGAACGTGAAGCGGCGCATATTGAACAATCGTAACTTCCTAAAACCATAAAACATGTTCTGCATTCTAAGCCTCTTTCGTTCGTGTTTGGTTTTGAAGAAAAACTCTGCAGGTATGCTGTGTTCCCGAAAAATATGCCGAGGCTGTTTTTATGACGACAACAAGTTTGGCGAGCGAGCAACTATCGCTTTACAAAAAAATAGTATTACTGCAAAAAACTGTGACGTAGGTATGCACTTGCTTACGGATGTATGTTTAGATTCAAAATCTCGGATGTGGCCGGACATCAACCACAAATGAAGAGCGTCTCGGATGTTCAGTTGAGATCATTACGCCGGAATAGGTTAAAGCATCGAACGTATCATAATCGGAGGTGCCGTATTAAGGTACGTGAGCTAAATAATAGGCATATCAGTTGATAGGGTGCATAAAATGGGGTGGAATGAAATTTTATGCAGGGCGGGTGCCGCAACTGCTGACTTTCGATGAAGAACACACATGATAAGGAAACATAATGCAGCGGTGTTTGTCAATGCTCAAGTACAATCAGCAAGACATTTGGTGTCGAGCCGTGATTGTGAACGACGTTTAGTCTCACTATTATACACCCGGGCCTAAACAGCCATAAAAGGGGTGAACAGCGCTTGGTGAATGTGCGCCGAGGGAGACAAAAAACTGTTTTGTCGCCAGAGAGGTAATAAAAAATTCTCTTTATTGAGATTTTTACAAGGCCAAGTCGTCACAGGAACACATTGTTCCACATTTTGAACCGTCTGGAGGAAGAACCGTGATTGGAGCGCAGAGTTATCTTTCACTATGA
Organism: Dermanyssus gallinae; assembly: GCA_003439945.1. NCBI lineage: Eukaryota > Metazoa > Arthropoda > Arachnida > Mesostigmata > Dermanyssidae > Dermanyssus > Dermanyssus gallinae. The sequence continues at coordinate 544,682 of QVRM01003450.1, forward strand.
CAACGCTTCGAATTACACCTTCAATTGTAGTGGCAAGATTGCACGATTTGGGATTCGAATATCTGCCGCATCTACCCTATTCTGTTAAGTTTAGCCTCTTGTGACGTTTTCTTTTTACCAAGCCTTAGTATATGGGGAATGGAAGTGAGGAGGAAAAATCTGAATTTTGTAAATGAGTGGTTGCTGCCATGAGTGCGTATTTAGAAAGACTCGAGACTTCCTACTTTTCCGAAGTAACCAGGATACATTGCTGGACTACGTGCGCGAGGCTCTAATAAAACTTTATTAGTAAAAAAAACAATAAAACTATATCATTGTATTGCTTCATTTTTCGTAGCGGACCACGTCGCGGCATTGTATTCTACAACAAGTATTCTACATGTTGTGTAGGCGCCCTTGGGATGCAATGGAAGTGTGACTGGCAGTCTTAGAGCGCTTGTTAATTGAATACTGTTATTTTCTTTGTTCTCTCGGATACCCGTGACATCATAAATATCCCTCACCAACGTTCTCGCTTATCTTCGTTTCCAGAAGTTCTTCCTAGGGCTTGCTAGCAACAATACAAAGGGCGGGACTCAATATTTTCAACGATCTGATAGTTATCATTTTTTATTGTTATTTTTGTTACATTAAACAAGCTTATTTTAGTTAATATAAGATATTCTACAAAAAAACTGTGCCTAACAAATTATAGTGTTACAACTATTGGAATATGATTGATTAATTTGTTTTATGTCGCATAAACCTTTTTTTTCTGTAAGCTCTTAGGAATGCATAATGCACATTCGTCACTAGCAGCCTGCGTGATTGGTGTGGGGCTCACAAGCCCACTACAATCCAGTTATCTTATTTGCCTCGCGTCGGGGGCAGCCGCAGCACTGACTTCTTCAGAGTACTTAATTCCGTCACTTTTAGTTGCCATTAAGTCAGCTCAATTCGTAGGGCTCGACTTTGTGCGGCGATTATTTTGGCTTCCAAAATAAATTCTGCAAATGTTTTTATCGCAGACCAGGATTAAGCCCTTGACAAGGGTTTGGCATGTTAGGAGACTTCCTGGTCTTAGTTACGGATGTGCAGCTGCGGTGTAAGTATTGCTCAACGCGATCGCCGTAACCCGTTGGCAGTGGCGCAAGTAAACAGGAAAGCGACATTCGTGTTTACAAATGTATCATTTTTGGGACAAGAGAGTACTAATCTCGTCCAGAGTGGCTTTCGGTTGTTCAGGGTATATATTTTCGCGCTAGTTCTAATTGTTTAAGGCACATATTCTTCTCCTCGGTCCCGGGTCGTTTGGGAGAAATCTTAGCGCTAGTTCCTTGACTACGTATTTGTATTGTATGGTTGCCGTGCGACTTGCCCGTGCGACGCTGAATGCGTAAGTATCTGTGTTTTGTTGAAAAGGCAGCCGTTGTAGGCCTGGTGATACGCTTCCATATAAGTATGCTTAGCACTTTGCTGGTGGCTGACTATGTGGAATGTCGGGCTTGGAAACCGTACTGGTTTTTTGACAGAGCCTCCTTGTCTACTAGCTATGTTGCAAATCGTTCGCGTTAATGTGTCACTTGTAGGGCAATACGCTGACATAAGGGCCGAACACGCTGTTCTCTAAGGCCTATAATGATCTCTGCTGTTGCATATATATATATATATACACGGTCATTCATATCGGTATGTACTTAGTTCGAGGTTTGGTAGAACTCGGCAAGAAAATAACTTTTCTCAACGGAAGGAGAGAGCGAAAGCGTCTTGTTTAGGAGAGAGAGAGTGATATTTATAAAAGTAGTTGTTCTGTCTGTTTTCTCCTATATAGTTGTGCAAAATCTACGTTTGCGGGAGAACCAGTCAACGCACGCAAGAAACCGATTATACCGGCGTGTTCGGCGGAAAATACTGCACAACAAAAGACACCTTACTAGATTGCGTAGCGAATTACCAGATTAAGGGAAGTCAAAAAAGGCGATATATGACTTATCTCCTACATAGATTTCGCATAACTATGTAGGAGAAAAAAAGGCAGAATAACTACTTTCATAAATTTCACTCTCTCTCCTAAACAAGACGTTTTCGCCCCCTCCTTTCGTTGGAAAAACTTATTTTCATGCTGAGTTCTACCAAACCTTATAATAGGTACATAACGTTATGAATGACCCTGTATACAGGGTGTGACAAAAATATTTTTAAAGCGACACATGGAATTGTAGAGCTCGTTAAATATTTTTTTCCAATGGAACATGGTCTGTGAGAAGTCTTGTTTCGGAGTGAGAGCGAAATTACTACAATTTGTGACACTGGTGTTTTTGCCCGACATAGGAGCATAGGGCATGTCGAGAATGAGTGCATGCCTAAATGACCTAGAGTGCGTTATCTGATGGAGTAGGTCATTTATGCATGCACCCAATCTCGATTACTCCGCAATCACGGCTCGCGTTGCATTGTATTTGGTACCATACCAAATGATCAGCGTGAAATGCGCATTTGCCTGAACGTGTTAGTTTTAAGCGCTGTGAATTGTCGTAGAGTTATAATTTTAATAAACGTGAAGGCTAAGAAAAGAACTTCATTTTTCGCGAATGATTTTCTAGACGACCGTGTCGCATCTTCTGGGCGATATTACACGTTCTTCAGAAGAAGCATTTTTCTCACGAATACGACGGTGTGCTTAGTTTCTGTATATGATGACTAGTTGTTTCGCAACAGCACAATTATTCTCCTAAGTCGAGCAAACACCAGTGACACAATTTGTAGTAATATCACTCTCATTCCGAAACAACACTTTTTAGAGACCATGTTCCATTAAAGAAATGGCTTTAACAAGCTCTACAATTCCATATATCGCTCTCTAAGTATTTCTGGAACAAAGTCATTTATGCATGCACTCAATCTCGACATGCCCTCCGAAAAATCTTAATTGCCCCGTAACCGCGGCTCGCATTGCCATACGTTTGGTACCAAAGTGATCGCCATGAAATGCGCATTTGTCTGAAATGTTAGTTGTGCGCGCTGTGAGCGGTCGTAGGGTAATTATGCTGAGGTATTTAGCGTGAAAGCTATTAAAGATTTTCATTTTTAGCGAATTCTCTTCTAAGCGACCATGTCGCATCTTCTGACCGGCCTTATATGTTTTTCGGAAGAAGCAGAACTTTCACGAACAAGACGGTGTGCTTAGTTTCTGTCTAGGAGAACTAGTTGTCTTGCAATGGCACATTTTGTGCTCATATGTCGGGCAAAAACACCAGTGTCACAAATTGTAGTAATTTCACTCTCAATCCAAAACAAGACTTCTCAGAGAACATGTTCCATTAGAAAAAAGATTTGCTTTAACGAGCTCTACAATTCCATGTATCGCTTTAAAAATATTTTTGTCACACCCTATATATATATATATATATATATATATATAATTTCTTTTTTGGCAGTGAGTATTTAAGTCGTGACATATACAATCATTTGGCCAATAAGACCAGACTGAAACTTGTGCTCTTAATAGACATTTGGAGCTGATATAAGAAAATAACTCACACTAACCAGAATGCAGTCGCGCAACTGAGTAAATTCGTGACTTCTCACGTCAAGTAATTTGCCTCAAGGACTGCCAATGAAATGCGCGCACATGCCGTTGCCATGTGTTTTTTTGTTACCCAGACGACTGACTGTTCGATAGCTACAAAGCTAAGAATTTATGCACTCCGTTTCGTCAATATCAGAAACATTAGCACCTTTGTTTACGTGTATACAAGTATGTACAAGATGACAATAGAGCATGCTATTTCTATGCTACCGGAACATCAGTGTAGGTTGCGAGATGCCGTCTACAAAACATACTACGCGGGCGAGCACCGCCATGGCAGAGACCATTAGTTTCAGTTCTACTATTACAGTTACTATTACAATGCTACATATATCAAAACGCTTGACACGACGGGTGCTACCTAGTCTAAGCGGGTCTTGGTGCCTACGTACCGAGTGCCGATCCCACAAAAGCGCCGAAGTCTCCTCCGAATACTATGAAGGTCATATTCCGTATGGAGACGTCCAGAAGGTCCGCGAGATCCAGTAAAGTTGGACCCACGATTACCAATACCAGGCCCTGCAGGTCCGACACCGAAGTGAATCCACCGCCGACGTTACCAGATCCGATCGCGTGCATGTAGCAGTTGAGTTAAACACAGTTAGAACACTCGCCAATAGAGTTGCTCAGATTGAGCATGCTCACCCTCCTTTAAAAACGATTGCTTCTTTGTTATCTTCTCGATGTCAACGCTACTACCTATCGATTTTTGTTGCCCACTGTAGACGTTATATATATATATATATATATTTTTTTTACTTGCGAGTACTATATGGGTCTACCGCACTTGTCTACTACAAGGTGCACGTTATGATTGAAAGTTGCACCTGCGTTGGTTTGGTTTAGTGGCTTATTTAAACATCATCCATATCTACTGTTCAATAGAGCCTATGAATGATATGGATCCGCATTTCTACTATATTTGTACAAATTCCAGAAATACAGAGCAGCAATCGAATCTAATCTAAATGCATGTTGATGATGCCATAATGATAAACGGTTCTTCAACATTGAAAACAATAACATACGAAGCGCGGGCGATCTGAGACAAACGGAATATATTATCACTGTCTTAAATAACTTGCTTCCATGTAGTCCCTGTAATGGTAGAAGCGTCCCTTTGTTCTCCAAGCGGGATATACATGTTTCATTATGTTTGTTCTCGTCATGCATGAGTTGTATGCTTTTTGCATACACAAACTGTTGACGAGCTGGGGCTTTTTATGGAAAACGATACGTCTACTTGGTTAGGCCATTTTAGCCCCTGTTGCGACTGTTAATGAGAAATCTCGCTGGGTAAAAAGTCATGAATGACGTCACTAAAAACTGTTGGTGGGTCTTTCCGTCAGACATGTTTCATTATAATTTCCGGCGCTCCGTCGTGAGAGGGCACCAGCTGCAGTCTGAGTTCATAACAAACGTGACGGAAACCAGAAACAATTTCGCGTTTTCTTTTCTGTTTCGTGTTCCACAAAACAACATCATCGGAAACGTCTTTTACCACGTCTTTGTACACAGGCTTAGTTCTGCATAGGTCAGGCCACACCACATATCAGCTGATTGCTGCGCTCTATATGCCAATCACTGTTAACAATACTCTTGATAACAATATACATTAAGCCAATCACTGTTATAACTGGAGATAATAATGGTTATTGAAGCAATAGTTGTAACGCATGGAGAAAGATTTCCTTCATATGGCTAGATCAAAACACGCAAATATGTTTTCAACTGTTGCTATTCTTATTTGCTGGAAAATTGTCCGTTTCTTCCTGCTATGACGATTAATACAAATTAACATTTATCTATGGTAAATTAGTGTATGCGCATAGGAAATGAAACATAATAATAAACAATAAATATTTATGCCCGACTACCCGTCCAACTGAACGTTAATTGCTTTTTTTTTAATATGTAGAAGAGTTTTCATGAACTACCTAGTGGATTTATGCGTGGGCATAACCTCCCGGTAACTTCTTCCGTTCAGGTATATATTACATAAAATCTTATGACTAAATGTTATGTACATCGAACCCTCTATATTGGATTTGTTCTACAGGTAGTAATAGCATAATAGTAGACTATGACGTATAATGCAGTTTTAAGAGTTTATTCTAATTCAGATCGCAAGTATAAATTATTTACTGGGTACATAATTATTATACCTATGATGATATTTGGACAGGTATCAACACTACTGTACTATAGTACAGTTGCAGACGCATCAGGACGATTAGATTGTGTCAAGTTTTTGCTTACCAGTGTCACCCCAGCCATGAGAAGGTGCATTGTCTGAAAGTACTTGACAATCTTCTCCCCTCGACGACCCCCAAGTACAGTAATTTTCTTCATTTTCGATCGAAGCATGCGGTCGATGAGATTTATGCTGCCTACAGATGGGCGAAATTCTCTGAAATAAAAAAACACGCACAATGTTAAATGCATCCCTAACATGCTTTGAGACCGGCATTGTTATCAGTAGGACTAGTTTCACTGCCCTAGTCTTTAAGCCGTAGATTATCAGCTTTGGAAGTCTTTGGAGCACGCGCGTTCCGCCATCGCCTCACCGGCGCCACGGCTGTAGTGTACGTCACGGATTTAGTAACAACCGCGAAAAAACACCTGCTTAGATAAACAGCGTGTCCACCCCTATCTCAAGCAGACGAAAATGTTTTGTTCAGGAGTGACAGTAAAATGCTCTTTTTTTTGTTATACCGATGTGGCTGACCATGCGTAGGTTTAGATGTGTTCGTATGCAGGAGAACAAGTCGAGCTAAGCATACCGGTATGCTCGGAAGAAACGATGAAAATACGTCCTGGTCTGACAAAATGGATTCAACGTGGGAAGAAGAAGGCTCGTAAAAGCTGTTCACAAAAAACGGGATCTTGCAATGTCTCATTTTTTACTCTTCACCTTCATTACATTGAAATGTTTTTATAATGCGCATGAAACTCGCTTGAAACTTGAACAACTCAATCAGGATAATGCGGATTTCATGGGGATCAGTTTGCTGCCAAATTGATGGTATTCGATTTGAGATATTATTACCGTTAGCCGTTTTCTTCCGCCCCAAATGCCAGATTCTTATGGGCCATATATGTATATATATTTTTTAGGGGCCATATGAGCAATACGGTTCAAATAAATTCTTTTGTCCGGACACGCGCTTATGTGTCCTTACCTCCTATCCTGTTGAAGATATTTTCTTATTAATAACGAGAGGTGTGCGCCTTCCCATTCCAGCAAAAAATGTCTTATTTTAGCGAGTTCCCCTAAAGTCTGGTCAAACTAGGTTTAAACATTTTGGTCGGAAGCGGAAAAAGCACAACCAGGTAACTGTTGCCATTTAATTATAAATAAACTACAAAATTTACTGCCGAGAATCCCAAATGGGCTGATACAGGATTACAGGCACCGTTTATAAAGTACCAGAAAGCGAGATACCGAGAATCAATCGAGGTCTAAAATTTCCTTCCAAGGCTTATTTGAGTGAACTATTAGATGCTGGAGATACAATAAAGACCGGAAAAGCCCTCTGATCTGAATCATATTTTACCCGCGGCCATAAAAGCAATTATTTCTTCAGATGTCGAAAAAACTAGCAGCGAAAGAGTAGAGATAAAGAAAAGAGGGCTCCTCTTATATAACCCATTTGGATTTGAAAAAAGGAAATTCTTTAAAAATCTCCTTCGGTACTGAACCTTGCTGTGCACTATAAGTAGCTGAAAAAGAGATAAAGAAAACGCTAACTTCCGAAAACTTTTGTCTGACTTTACTTTTAGACGTTTAAATTTCCCCCAACTAAATTAAGTGGAACGCTATCCAAAGATGATTTGCCCGTATTTCCGACGTACAATAGTGTACAGCATGAGGGACAGAAAAGTGCGGATAAGCGACGGGACGAACTATAAAGTAATAACCGGATAGGTGTCAATATTGAGACTAGTTCTGTATATTCTGGCCTATTGCGGCGTACTATGGCAAGTTATGTCGAAAGGCGAAAGAACTGTGATGTGCCCGGATAACCTAGCATTGGTCATCATAGGCCAGGAGGGAGATGGAACTAGAAGGCAAGGTTAAATTAGCCGTGAAAAGTGTGGCGAAGTGTACGAATAGGTATCGGCTAAGATTAGCCCGAGTTGCCTACGTACGAGCGCGGCGATCATACACAAGAACGACCTACTGCACCCTGTCAACACACTTGTATTTCTCAGTAGTGCTCTCGATAATGCCGCTTATTGTATAATCAGTTCTGTTTATTTCACTCAAATTGAGTATAATATCCACTTTATAAGGTTATCCTCATAATGCTTCATCTTCATCACACTTCCGGCGAAAGAAGTGCACCGATTTTTTTTTAATAACATACATGTTTATTTAACATATATTTAGTACAAAAATATGTGTCGACGCTCGCAATGGACCTTAAGGCCTGTGGCACAGACGTTAAATGTATGCTCTACTATTGCGTATTCCATTGCTGCATTGGTGCTTGGCACACCTCTACAGGCAGAATCGGCAGGTGCACAAATCGTGTTCCCATTCGGAAATGGAAATTCCCATTCGGAAATACAACAAAAAAACGGAATATGATTACCGTACTGTACGTAATTTTTAGCCTTAGTCGGTTTGTTTCAGTAGCTGGTAAACAGCTGACATGATATACACAAAGCGGCTCCTCGCTCAGCAGGTGGTGTCGCTTAGTTGAAACGGTAAAACTAAACCCTGGCACCAGATTCACGATTCATAATTTGAAGAACAGCGGGCTGATCATGCTAAGTCTCTGCCCACAATGTTTTTTAGGGTAAACGTAGACTCGGGGCATAACTCAAAAAAGGATTATATATATATATATATATATATATATATATATCTCTACAAAACCAGTTTTTCAAGTGTACTGAAAAATATCTCTCGAGTTGTTGAAGTTTGCCGGTGTAAGACATGCCTACCCTACCAAGGCTATGAGTCAGCATTGGTGCGGTTTTAGGCTCAAGGGGTCGCATTGCAGCACAACTTCGAAAATCTCTCACCTTCTTTTACATAGTTGCTACCCGACACCAGTCTGCGATCTGCAGTGGAAAGGTCGCTTTCGTCTAGTAAAACCTGAGATCTAAACGACCTCATGAACTCCAGCGGTTGACCACTACAGATAAATATATTTATTTTCTTTTGTTTTTTGTCTTTTTTTGGAGAGGTTTCGGAAATGCTAATGCACATACGCCACGAGCAGCTAGTTTGATTAGTGTGGAACTCACAAACCCACTAAAACCGTACTCCTCCACAACCCCCAAGCTCAGTATTGTTTTGGCATTACTTCGAAACCACGGGAGAGGCGTTTCCGCGCCGTCCGTCGTCAACGTTTTCTCTGCTCTCCCCCCCCCCCCCCTCCTTCCGCACCATCATGTGGTTAGAGCATTACCAAGTTTAACCGGCCTGGGTGGGTGCTACAGACACAACCAATCGACCTCCTCGGCAAAACTCATGAAGGAGCTCCGCTACCAAACTTTCCGACGTTTTAAATTGCAGGCCTGGCTAGACCAAGGCCGTAACCAACCAAAGACCGCCATCTTCCTTGTCTAACCTATTGCATTAATGGCTTCCTCAAGCGCATTGTTGCTCTGGTTAATATCGCCTTCCACCAAGCGTTGTTGACACGTGCTCAAGAGCACGCCGTTCAAAGTGCCGTAATGAAACGTCTGGAAGGTGGCGGCCGGCGACACAGCCATAGCCGGGTATACGTAGAAGCGCCAGCACTAGAATATGCTTTCGAGATAGAATGTTAAGGATGTCGCACCCTTGAAATTTCATTGGATGCTGCATATGGAATAAAACGTCGATAGTGCTTCGTCCGCTATGGCAGCGTACGTGAGTTGATCATGCTCATTTGCGTAAAGCAGACCTTAGCTACTTAGACATGACAACTGAAGTGGCCGCATGCTAATGTGAACAACTGCAGGTTAGACACCTGCTAAACCCGCACTGACAGTATCGGATACCTCGATATCGTCGTACTGAGGTGGCAGGTGGAATAGGCTAAATAATGTTATGCATTTTATGTACCATTTAGTCAATCGTCATTGGGTACTTTCAAAGCTTTGCACTTCTAGAGATTTTGCGGGCTGTGGCAAAACCCGGATGCCATTTGTATGCAGTTTTTATAGACTGCGACAAAGCGCCTTGAGACATCCTGGTAGAGTTATTCCGACACGAAGCAGTTGGTGGGTCTCTTCTGAACGTAATTTCGAGCTTGTTGGATGAGGACACCTTCCTAGTACAGGGTGAGCAGGAAGTATTGCGGGTAAGGCTAAATAAGGGAACACCGCAAGGACACCTACTAAGCTGCGTGTCTATCACTTTTCTGCTTGCTGATTTTGTCGGCTATATTCGACAAGAATTTCAGAAGACCATAGTTGTGATGTACGCAGATGACATAGTGGTCGCTTATCACGACATAGGTGCCATCGAGCGCATCACTTCTCTGGCAAATCTTCACGGGTCACGGCGATTTCCAGGTATATTTCAACCGGATGAGAGAGGTTGTTTCAACGCAGTACTGATACTGCGGCGAGGTGGATTCTCCGGAACATCTGGTCTTGCGAATCGCCGAATGGGCCGAGACCAGACGAGGCATGCTTCAGAAAGGAAGACACGCTGGGAGAGCTAGTCACGCACATGCTCACGTCGGTCCAAAACGGGGACGCTGCAAAACTTATTCAACGTATCATGAAGGCAAAGGAAGAAGAAAAATTGTGGAAAGCTTCTGAGAAATGTTGCCAACGCGCGACTCGACAAGCAGGACCTAACGATTGAAAGCTTCTGGGACTTCCCTGTCGCCTTTATTTCGTTACTCTTCTGCGTTAAGTATTCCGCAGGTCAGAGGGCTATCTTCAGGAGAATACATATATGTAGGCATTTCCATCTACATACAGGGTTTTAGAGGGTATTGCCTTAATCCTTCGGCTCGACTATTGTTAGACGCCAAGACTTGCCTGCGAGACTTGTCGTTAGGCGGCAAGTTCCACACTGTCTGAGCGTGAGTATGTTAGGAGGCTTGCCAACTCCTGTTATGCTTTAACTCAGTCGTGCATAAACCCTAAACAACCCCTGCTTTAAACAAATATCTGAATGGGAAGATAAAGTTGAACAAGTCTTGGATGTTTTTAGTGTCTCTCGCCTCTGATCTGCATGTGACAATCGCCACGTCTATATCTGATACATAATTCATGGCCAGCATCACCTGGTCTATTCGAGTAAGAACGTCCACGAGGCTTACACGGACATAAAGGCACTATTTAGTTTCGCAAAAATTGCATTGTCCGATAATCAGAAATACTATATGTATATAAGAAGTCGATGTTAGCAATTTTAGAAATTTGTTAAATAGGATTGATTTTTATTGCTTCACTGCAATACATGAGCTAAAATTAAGGTAAAGGTACCTTGTGGTACATTCATTATAATCCCATGTATACATATAGATAAATAGATACAAAGTATATGCGCGAGGGTATATTCCATGTAATGAATCGTAGTGAGCAATATGTACGGGGCAGATAGTAGCTATGGCTAAACGCAGATCATGCGTATCCCAAAATACTTCGGAGGATTTTCTGGTCGATTTTTGCTCTGCGTAACAGAACATAATACCAAGCAAACAAAAAGAGATAAACATAGTTTCTGATAAGAAGAGCAAATTTTAAAGATAGGCGAACACCACGCCGGCTATTGCGGTTGTGTGCTTCCTGCCTTGGTCTTTTCATGTTACTTTCCATCTGGTAAATGTTCTTCCTTGTATTTTGTTTGCGAAATGTTTAACCTGTTTTGACTGGCACTCGTACTGCGTATTAAATAGACATAATACTTTTCATTCATTTTTGTTTCATCCTTTGGATGAAAGTGACGTACATTTTAAAACTATACAGCTTCAGTTATGTTTACCACTCTAGCGCTGACCCTCGAAACGTATACAGGTAGTTCAAGTACGAAATTGTCAACATCAACAATTTGTTTCAGGTTGTATTTACTTTGCATTTATTCTATAAATACTTCTATTTATAAATACACCCGTGTGGCATTTATGACGACAACTTAAGCTTTTGTATTTACTATTGTTCTTTTCAAGAACAGAAACTGCAGGCAAATCGCATTGTGGACGTATCCTAAGTATACTAATAAAATTTCGCAACGATGGTTCCGTTATATGGGCGACCTGAGAACTTAGAAGTCGATTTTTCCTCACTCAGGTAACAGAAATGTTTTTTGTTGTATCACTCGCTATGATAACAGGTTAATCTTTATATTTACTCCTGTAGCCAGTATGTTTCTAAACAGATAACCAAAAGGTTAACGGTTAGACATTCTGAAAGCGTGTGTGGTTGTAAAACTAAAAGCGTACGCGGTGTAGTTTAGTTAACTAATAAAAGGAGTTGCAATTTTCATCTACTACTCACTACAACCTATCCTACAACCCACTGGTCGCAAACTGTTTTGCCTCTCACTTGGAAAATAACAAACCAGTTACGCCCAACTAGAATACCTTTTGCACTAACACAGCTAGGTAGACAGAATCTCAAACTCAGTTTCAACAGACCGCGTTTACAGTAGACGCCACTTTCGATGTCGTTGAATCAAAGTTCCTAGCACGATGCACCACGTTAATCCAATTTAGGTTTAAGGTATTCATTTGTCCTCTGTATTAAAACTAGAGAAAGAAACTAGTAACGCTTTGGATATAAGGACGAGTCGTACTCCTTAAGACAAGCCACGGGATCTGCTGATATTAGTTAGGACCAGGCAGGTGTTCGGTTGTAGCTAACGAGGATACCTCCCCTCGAAAATGCCAACAAGAGAGAATGGAGGATTAAACCAGGAGATTAAACCAGGCCCGCCTGCAAAAAGAAACGGCGACGTGACCTACCAAGGGCCCTATGTAAATGCATTGGGAATCGAGTATGCAAATGAGACACGACAGAGTGTAACGACTCTAGTGCCGGCATGGTCTAAGGGACTAGTGTGCTAGTCATGGTTGTCATCTACCGGGGTGTCGCCGGTTCGATCCCTGTTGTTGATCGAATTTTCTTTGAGCGATGCTTATTGAGAATAGATGACAAACCATACCGCTGAGAGTCAGCGGCCAACCTGCCACAAGGACTGTTGGGAGAAAACTCTAGATATCTTGACATGTCCGGCCCTCGGTGCATTGAAGATATAGCTCAGGTTAAGTTCCAAGCCCGTAGGGGACGGAGGATAGTCTAGAGTGTAACGAGTCTAAAATTAAAGTGGCACTTTAATCACGAATCGCTCTACATTTCGTTAATCAAACATATACACAAACATCCACGCATTTACACACACATACATATGTCTGTATATGTATATATATATATATATATATATATATATATATATATAAAAGTTGATTTAGCGCGTGGGCGCAGAAGCCTTAACCTTTTCACAGGAGACTTGAAAGAATCAGAATTTTTGCGTCAGAGGCTGTCGCTCGACATTCAACGAGGAAACGCAGCATCTGTTCGGGGCACATTGTCCAACTGGGCTAATCCTGGGTTAGAAAACCCATGTTCACGCGGAGACAATTGTTCACTCCAAAGTGCTAACATGAAAAAAAGTTATATATATATATATATATATATATATATATATATATATATATATATATATATATATATATATATATTTGTATATATACACGGGGTAGACACGGGCTCAACTCGCCGACTGTTTTCACACCATATATGTATATGCACGAGAGCATTACGTGTGATGCTATCGGGCGCGTATCGGGCAGCGTTTCAAGAACGGAACCGAGTGACCTTTCAGTGGAAATCGATACACACGTATGAGACACTGATGTGACCACAAATTGCCGTCGTTGACGATGGAATTTCGAAACGTTCCCATACGCTTTCTATTTTTGCCAATTTGTTTGCTATTGCTTAGCAATGTGTCCGAAATGACGACGTATGTATATATATATATATATATATATATGATTTCCCAGAATGCGTCTAACAAGCTTTGGAATCTAGTGCAACCTGGCGAAAAAATATTATTTTCTAATGGCACAAGGAGAGGAAAAAATTGCTAATTGAGCGTGAACGCCAAAATATAAGAACTGCAAATAATTTCATTTCTTGAGAACTACTTTCAACTCAACATTTATTCTGCTTCAAGCTAGCTGGAAAGCTGGATACAACCACTTTTGGTAAGTCTGCTCTCATTATTCAAAGAAGACAATTCCGCCTCCTTGCTCCATTGGAAAAAACAAGAATTTCACCGAGTTCTACTAGATCCTAAAGTTTGTTGGAAGTTGTTGGAAGTTGGTTGCCTTTTCTGCAAAAATACCTGAATAGTTATAATTGTTTAAATTTATGTAATAATGGAAATTACCGTATAAGGGAAGCCAAGACGCCGAGGCAAACGACGAGGCCATTACACCTTCAAAAGCTGCAAGCTTTTTTGAACTGATCGCCAGAGGCTGAACACCTCTTTCAAGCTTGTGACTTCTTTTACTTGCAATTAAGTGCCGAGCGTCAGAGAGAAAAGACTCCAATCGGACAAGAAAAATGAATGACGGACTAAAGTGAACCCCAAAATTATATATTTTTTGGCGATACCACTGGAGCCTCCTTTGTTAGACAATAGTAAACGAAGAGTTCTAGTGGGAAGTTAGCTCTCTGGAGCCCCAAACTGCCTCAATAGAAGTGTGAGTGCACATATGCGTTTGCCCTTTGAAAATGTCGCTCTACTACTAACTGGCGCGGGTGTGTTGATGTGGGTTTTTAAGGACAGAGTCTAAGTGTCAATAGGATTCACCGAACAGAGACAACCATCTTTGATAGACTAAACTTTCAGTATCTATTAGGCACCTACTTCGGGCTGATCCTCGGCCAACATTTAACCGCGGGCCTGCTTTTACATTGCTTTGGAGACGTTTGCATTGAGACGGACCCCATAAAAACAAATGCGCAACGGTATGGCTCGAACCCGTGTACCTATGTGTCTCTTCCGGTCGCGAGGCGCATGCAATTGCACCACGCCACCGGACTCGACCTTCCACACCTGCCGACGCGGAAAGCTAAGAGATCTGACAGATCGGAACTGCCAAAGAAAGCTCCTTGTCGGACTGAAGTAAAGGTCCGGCGACAACTGTTCGCTACATGAAATAGCAAGGGAAACTATTGCTTTCACGGATGTTCTAATTAATCAACATCTCTTATTGTATAGCATGTTTGCTTGCAGGGATACAATTAGTAACAGGCAATAATACGAGGTCCTATGTTATAGCTCGAATAATCGAAGATATCACTATGGAACCTGTAGCGTAGCGTTGGCGCCATGATACCTTGCACAAATTTGCGAAAAGCCGAGATTCTGCACGGAGGTTGCGACTAGAACGTCTATGACGTCTAGATCAACATGCTGCACAAATATGCAAGTGAAAAAAAACATTTCGTTGATACTGTCATAGCCGTAAAACGTACTGGAACGTCAGTAGAGGAAAGGAATCACATACAAGCAGCGTTACACGTTACATCTGAGTTTTCAGAATAAACGAGTATATCTCTTGTAGAGTTAAAGTTGTCCTACCTGTTGTCAACAGCAAACTCCTCCCACAGTGCGATTTGGTAAAAGCAAAACCGTTCTGTTTGTAACCAGGCAGCACTTTACGGACTTGTATATACCAAGTTGGAACACTGGAACTTGGAACACACATTCGTGATGTACGA